>JAHPZR010000146.1:10000-14044 GCA_019787425.1 Platygyra sinensis | reverse complement strand
ACCCCTCGAAAATAAATGGTCCGTTCCTTTACGTGTCTCCGGTTACCCTGACGCAAAGCAATAAGAAGGGAGGGCAGAACAACTAACGAGTAACCCACACGAAAGAATGCAATTTTTTTCATTTTTCTTACAGAGATTTTATACATGAGCCAAAAAATTTGTGTTATTTCAAGCTGCGGGGAAATAAAATAAAACACTAACTCACATAATCCCATTTCATATTTGATTGTAATCCTGTTTTCCTGGCGGCACGTGCGAGCAGAAGTTAGAAAACAATGAAGTCAAGTTCAAACGTCAAATTGAAAAGAAAATCTTTTCCTGGCGAGATGTTATTTAATCTGACAATTCTTCCGTTTACGACTGGATGCTTTAAGAAACTGTCACTTTATTTTGTTTTAGTCTTTTTATTGTCGTTGTTGTTTTTTGGTCAAATTTGCACAAACTAAATAAACAACGTAATACAATATCACGCAAATGTTTCGCCGAAGCAGTAATTCCACGTGAAAAATGCCATGCTCCAAAGGCCAAAAAAGATCAATCAAAGTGTGCGTTTTCAAGTGAAACGAAAAAGAGCAAACAAGCTTACATGCTTAGTTTATAAGATAACGACTTAATATACTAATTAATCTTGTTAATAGCACAGTCATCGGTATAAATAATTTAAGAGAAGAAGTGAAAAGAGAAAAAAGAAGAAAGCTTGGAGAAATTGAATACCTCAAACTCTCCCGTCAAGCGTGACTTCGCGCTTCTCCACAAATATGGCGTGACAGACTTCAACATCAAACACTTTCTAAACTAAACAAATAATAGCACAAGAACGTTTTTCTGATATTTAGAAACTAGTGCCAAGTCACAGGCAATCGTATGTACACTACTCTGACCTGTGATACAAAAATAACGTAACTTTAATTTAATATCAGTGTTATATCGACAAAACGCAATTTTGAATTAAATTAGTAAAAACCGAAAATTACTTCGGAGGATCATTAGATTAATTTGTTCATAAAAAATAAATAACATTGAACGGTTTCAAATTTTTCACCGTCGCCATTTTCTTATTCAGTTAAATTCATTATGTTACCTTGAATTACGACCCACCCCAACCCCTACTCTCGCTAAAAATGATTTGATTTTATCGCAGATTACACTTCACGCATTTCATAATAACTGGCAATATTGTTTACAAAGTTACATTGTACGTTCGACGGTGAGTGTTCCACCATGAGTGTTAAGAGGAAACTTGTCTTGCGCCAGCGCTCTTGTTCCACGTACACTCGCCTCGTCATCGGCTTTGAGAAGACAGCAAAAGTGACAAGTAAGCAAATGAAGTTTAAGATCATCCTTTCTTTATGCAAGGTTTAAAATCGATAAACAACTCAGTCTATCTACCATTGACAGTTAAATTACGTAGAGGTACAGTTTCATGTACATTGGTAGCTGAAACATGGCGCCGAGATAAAATGGGCGTGGTCATGGGCGTGGCCCTCGAAGCTGGGATTCCTAAATACGCATCGGGACGGTTACTTTTCACGCAACAAAGAATTCGACCAAACTCGCGACGAAAGTTCTCAGAAAATATCACATACAAGCAAGGATTGATGGCGCTGTTCAAAACACCGATCCAAGGAAGAAAGACTTCTAGTTCTATTGGAAAGAGCGAGATTGTCTCAGGGAAATAGTTCAGCATAAACTCTCGCGCTTGTAAAGGAAGCCAACACAGAGCAAATACGGCCACTACTGTGACTAGCATTGTAATGGCTTTTTTGGTCGTTTCATGGGCTTTCTTTTGATATTCTAGTGTTTGATGGCCCGGTAATTCCCGCTTCCAAAGCTTAACGGCAATTAGGATGTACGCAATAGTAATAATGACGAGAGGTATAATATACGAACAAATCGTAAACGCTGTTGTGTAATCAATCTTAGCATGTGGAGAGGGCCAGTTGAATTCACGACAGTGATAAGATCCCCCGGCATCACGGCGAGTCGTAGTCATCACGATCAGTGGCATAGAGAAAGCTAGCGAATAAATCCAACTTGCTGCAAGAGACGCCTTCAGAACTTTGCTTGTGAAGATTCGTCGTAAAGGAAACCAAATTACAATGCAACGGTCAAGGCTTATAAAGACAAGGTTTATCACAGAACAGGCGACGGACAGAACTTGAGCGGAATGAAAGAATTTGCACAGAGCTGTTCCCATAAATGTTCCAAACCACAGACTCATCACATAAAGCCATTTCAGAAGGTAAGGAAAAATACAAGCCATTAAAATATCCGCTGCGGCCATGTTGGCGATTAGTATATTGGTTGAGTTTCTCATATGTTCCCGCGCGCTCACGATGTATATTACCAAGGAATTCCCGATCACGGCTACAATGAAAATTACAACGGCATAGACAGTGACTCCGGTAATAAAACCTGGACTGAGCGCAAAGCCAGGGGTCTTTCCTTCATCGGATGCGTTAGAAGCCAGTTTCTGACCTGAGAAAAAAAAATCGAAAGAATGTTGAAAGGCCGGAAATTTAAGAAACTTACAAATCCGGGCTTACAAATGAAAACTTCATAAGAACACGTCAGGGAGATTGTGTCCAGGGGAAACCATATAAGCGGGATGCAACAGAAAACGTTTAAAAATGAGTTTGCAATAAACGACTCTGATGAGGGGCACGTTTTATGAAATCCAAACTGATTAAAATCCTATGTGCCTAATTCTATTTGAAGTGCAAATCTGTAATTCACCAAACAAAAGTCTGGGGGAGGTAGGAATGGGTGTGTCTTCTAACAACTTCGAATTGTTCAAAATGTTAACTGTCAACTGGGGGATAGGACGTTCTTCAAGTGATATTGAATTAACATCTGCACAATATATAATAGCCGCTAAGAAATACGCTGAAATTGAAACTGACGACTGATGGGAAATCACCGAAAATGTTGCTGGTCAAGCCCATGCGAAATACCCAGTAACAATGAATGACAACCATGATAAGTAATCGATATAAAAGAAATATCAATTTATTTATTAACCTGTCGTAGTGTTGAAAAATAAGTCTTCTATATCCATTGTGCTTTAATCAACTTCACTACACTAAGCACCTGAAAAAAGAAAACGTTAATAAAGACATGTTTTCTTGAAGCCTTAAACAGTCTCATCTCAATCTTCCAAACATTTGTTAATTCTTTTTATTCCATAGTTCGTGTTTGTCTGTTGTCACGAAGCTCTCTAGAACCTCTAATTTCATTGGATCTTGTTGGCACGAAGCTCTATTGTGTTAGGGCCAGAGTCCATTGTTACTATTGTTTGTATATCATTTTCTCAACCAATCCTGTGTGAAGTTCCGAAGAGCTTCGTGGCGGCTTTGTAGCCGATAAAACGCGCCCTCTGATTGGCTTATTCTAGGGCATTATTCTCTCGTAATGCTGACGGACGAGGTAAAGGTAAAGTGTCCATTCGGGCCAAGTGGCCCATCAGGCCGGAGCTTATCCCGGTTTCTGTAGCATGAAGCGACTGGGAGTATTTGTACTCCCCCCTGGATGGGATGCTAGTCCATCGCAGGGTTACCCCCAGCATTAAATTCGTCGGTACCCATTCATACACCTGGGTAGAGAGAGGCACCGTGAGAGTAAAGTGTCTTGCCCAAGAACACACCACAATGTCCCCGGCCAGGGCTCGAACCCGAACCGCTCGCTCCGGAGTCGAGCGCGCTAACAAATCCTGTGAGAAGTTCCGAAAAGCTTCGTGGCGGCTTTGTAGCCGGTAAACGCGCCCTCTGATTGGCTTATTCTAGGGCATTATTCTCTCGTAATGCCCACGGACGATTACGGACCTGTAAAGACAAAGCAAAAAGCCATAAAAAACACAACTTATTGGCCTCGAACGTTGGGTTTTCACAAGAAAATCTCGAACCTCGGCTTTGCCGTGTATAATGAGATGGTTTAGTGAAATAACGCTTTGATAACAACAAGCTACCTCTTGACTGTACATGGGCCAAAAGACTTAAGTTGAACTAATAACTGAAAATAAAGTTCTCGTGGTCTGAAGGTCGATTG
>JAHPZR010000146.1:0-5000 GCA_019787425.1 Platygyra sinensis | reverse complement strand
CTCAATAAAGAATATCTCCGCAAAGATTAAAGCAGTGTCCTTGAAAAATAGCTTCTTCTAAGGAACATACCCGATTCAAGAGTGCAAAAGCCATTCCCTATGTATGACCAAAATGGCCAAAATCACCAAAACCGATACACTATTTAGACCAAAACGGCTGAAAAAACCCTGCCCTTTGGAGCCGCACATACTTGTATAGCCCATATAAGGGAGTACCTCCCTCCCTCCCTGGGGGGAATAACGCTAGCTATTCAATAACCTAACCTAGTGCGTTTTTGAAATTATGGTCTTTCTCAGTCTCCGCGTGCACTAGCCTGCGTTGGCAGGCCGTAGAACCGCGCGCGCGATTCCCGCGTCCGATTTTCTCGCGCTTCACTGGCTCGTCTTTCCCCTTTCCCTCCCCTTCGGACGCCTGCCACGCAGGTTAGGCGTGCACGTGAAAAGAGAATTTGCACAGTCTGCTGAACGAGTGCTAACAGAGGGTTTTTAAAATCGGCCTTTGCAAACAGCGAGAGGCGGACTACGCCGAAACATTCCGTCGTCGCGTCGCTTGTTGGCTCTACCCCGGCTCGTATAAAAGGCAAAACTTGTGGTCCGCTTCAAAACAAGTAAGAAACAAAACTGAAAACTCTTACTTACTCGGTGAGGACTAGATGATAAATGCCACGTGTATGGACGGTCTCCACGACGGCATCATCGCTACCGACACAGGAACATTTTAGATATTTACCCGGGATATTTACCCAGGGACAATAAGAATAAACAAATTGATTCTGCGTTCAATATCGGACTTACCAGTATGAAGCTGATCAATTCTTGACGAAATACAGTGAAATTCGTGACCAAGAGTGTATTTAAGCATTTGCCATCTGCCAAGGTTGCTAACTGATTTGGCGCTTTATAAAGTCTCTTATTTCTTTTCCGCGCAGTAGGTGATGGCTGCACGCCCACGAGAGGTAGTGTTGTAATCTTCACCAGTCATCTCGCATGAGACAATATATGGGTTTTTGTCTCTTTTTTCTCGCAGCCAGCTCGATTTACACCGATAGTCAAACCGTATTCAGTTTGAAGTTCTTCCAAGAACCAGTCTCCTTCGCCGTGAGCCGTTTTTGGGATGTCACGCAATGCTCCCGCAAGGGAGCGTTGGGGGGAGCTTTGCGTGACATGGCAAAAACGGCTGCGAAGGGGACTACAAGAACCAGAGCACAAGAACCAAAAGGCTGCCTTATATAGAGCTAACGTAGCTGGAGGGGGATAAAGAAATTTGCGGATCGTTGCGAGTCAACTATTTACCCCCTCTAGCTGTCGGGATTGCCTCGTTTCGGCGGAGGAGTGGAGCACGCTATACTGATAGGGGCAAGGCGGTTAAGAACTTTCGTGAGCTCTAATCACCAGTCTGCTTGCCACTTTACCGCTCTGCTCGGAGACAATAAATGGTAACGAATGAACTATGTGCTGGCTTTTCGGCCGGGCGTTTCGGCGGCTTGTAAACTGGTCAAAGCGGTATTTTATCAGTCCCTGGCTTTCGGTTCATCAAACAAGCGCAAACACGCTCTCTCTGATGTCAATGATCTACGTGAAGAATGCTAGCGTACATCGGGATTTGAGGGGTGTGCGCCCTTGGGTGCCCTTCGAGAAAAGGGACCTTGTGTCACACATGGTGTCTTAAGTTAGAATGAAAAACAGCAATGTTCTGTAATTTCAATAAAAAATCTTTGTTGGTTTATTTTTCTAGCAACCGTTTACAGATGAATTTATCTTAAAAACACATTGTAGTGAATAAACCCATCTATCATCGCTTTATCAAACAATATCCATGTGTAAAATAGTGAGCAAACAAAATATTTTTGTAGATCATTATTCGTGAATATGACGCGGCGGCGCGAACTACAAAGAAAAAATTATGTCAAATCGATCGAATCGAATTTATAGCGAGTTCTACTGCTGTGCTGTTTTGATACTTATCGAATGCAGGTCGGCGGGCGTTAGTTGCTGTTGTGATTATTATATATTATTCCGTTCTGTAACTCAAACAAACCTTTTTCTACTTTTTGGGTTTTAACCTTCGTACATGTACCCCTTCGCCATTTTCGAGAAAGCGATCTCACACTAAAGAAAGACCTTCCCATTAGTCCGATTAAAGTCGATGCTCATTGGTCATTTGTTTTACATTGTTGTAGTGAATCGTGAAGGAAACACCACACAAGCTTTTAGAGATTAGACAAGTGAATCCTGAGAGTATAAAAAAGGTATTTACAACGAACAAGGTTATAGAATTGATCAGTAAAGTTAACGTTGATCAGGTTCTGTTAAGATAATAGAGAAACAGAAAGAACAAATCTGTTGTGGCGAGTTAATCAACGTTCAATTATATTGCGGCGCGCTTTTCATGAGATCTCATGAAGGACGTATTCTCAAATAAGGATATAAATCCAGCTTAGATCTACGTCTTTTCAAAAATGATTGGAAACATAGAAAGGCAACTTACGTTTTCAGCACTTGCTGCGGTTCGCGGTTGTTGATCTGTCAAGGACTGAAATGCTCTAAGATGCATAATGTAAGTATACTAATTTCAGCTGCGTGTTTAGCATATTAAATGCTCAACACAAAATGGCATGTCGTTGACAGTTGAGCTCTTAAAACAAACAAAGACATACAGGAAGTTTGATGTCTTTGATCTTCTCGACATTTCACGTGCCTTCTTTTGTGTTACCAGCGCTCACTTTTATAGACTTTCTATAAATCACTGTTTGATATAAAATTCACTATCAAGAATTAGTAGAATTCTACTAGTACACTAATGCAAATGCTGTAATCTGATTGGCTGAGCCATTGCACACTATCAGCCATTAGTGTGCAGTGGCTGGAACTCGTCTACGAAATGGCGACGTTTTTTCGTTTTGCCAAAGTTTTGGAGGAAAATTTTGATGAAAATGGATAATTAAAATCCTGGGAAGGCTAAACGAAGGACATTTACGGTTTCTTGACTTTAAAAAGTTGAAATTATTGAAAAAATGATGCGCGCGCGTGCACAACTTCAATTTTAATTGCCAACTCAATCCGGGCGATCTTTTTAAGGTCCAAAGTTTAATAATACGCCTAGAAATAATTGGAAACCGTTATTTGAATTAAACTTTAGTAAGAATTCTACTAAAACAATTAGATTATTCGCTCTCGATTTCTATGAAGTGATAGTTGATTCGGCCTTCGGCCTCATCAACTATCACCTCATAGAAATCTCGAGCTCATAATCTAATTGTTAAATAATCCGAGTTTTTCTCATCGAACCTAAATTACAGTGTTTGTGTTGGAGTCTGACAATTAATTGGAGTTTGGAATTGGAATTGGAGTTTGGCAATTAATTTTCTCAAAAGTCGATTTTATGAATAGCAAAGTAAAAATACAAGACAAAGGATTGCATAGACTATGAGTAGTCCTTCCTTCTCTTTCGCTTAGTCCGTCGTGCGTGACGCGAAAGAAAACCGCGAAAAAAAATGGCCGAGTAAAATTTCGCGCGGCTATTTTTTTTCGCGGTTCTTTTTTGTCACGCACGACGGACTAAGCGAAAGAGAAGGAGGGTCTACTCATAGTCTAACAATTGCGTTGACCAAATATCAAGCAAGTAACTGTGTTTCGACCAGTCGCGTTTATATTTAATTGTTTGTAGAAGATTTTTTTCCGCGAAAAATAGGAAGTGTTCTATGGTCCTCTAAATCTAGCTTAGCTTTCCTGAGGTTTTCTTGTCTTTGTGATATCCATTCCGGTTGAGAACAAAAGCCCTAAACGTCCTTAGTACGTGAAACGAATTTAAAACATTTTTTCTGTGTTTAAACATGTTGAGTTCTTAAAACATGGATCTCAAGCTAAACGAGTAAATAGAAAAAGAAAATCCGGAACAAGAATAATTGGAATAATGCAAGTAAGCGTTTGTTTGGGAGCTATTCTCATTCCGGAATACCTGGATTTCCATTCCGGTTATTCTGCTCCCAGGAGCAGAATAGCCGGAATATATTCTGGAATATATTCTTATTCAGGAATATCCCAAACGAACGCACCCTAAGTTTCGTAGCAATGTCATTTAAAAAAAAAGGTTTGTCCGCATCTGAAGTTATAACGAAGCGACACTACGACTTTATAGCGGGATAAAAGTGTATCAATTAGGGATTGCCGGTGTGTTATTTATTTTACTTCTTTATAAGAAATGCTCTAAGAACAAGCGAGAGTTAAACTATTGAATAGATTCAGAAGTAAAGTTTATCAAAGTATCGTTTTTACGTGAATCTAGTATCTCTGCGGCGCGGAAAAAGAACCTGATACGTAATTCATCCCATACATACATACATCCTTACTTGGTACGCGATGACAAATCAAAGCTGGATCGTGCACAAACTGGAATAAAACAAAACGAATGAAAACATTCGAAATCTTAAACTGCAATAAAAACCCTGTGAAAGATCTAATAGCTTGACAAGAAGTCAAGGTATAGATATGTAGGAAACATGATCGGGAAAAAAGATAAAAGCAGATGAATCTTATAAACAGAAGCTTCAAGTTATTTTCTAACGAGCAAAAAGATATTTTTAATACAAAAAATAACTAAAGATATTTGCCGTCAATATTTCTGGCTCAGTTATCAGAAAGCAAAGTCTGACTGCCGCATTTGGTAGACCTTGGTGGTCATACTCAGCAAAATATTGCGCGATCCTCGAAAGTTTTCCAAATGATAATTGATTAAGTGTTTGAAGTGCAAAAAGATAGAACGGATGCGATTCATAAACCTCCACCGACACAAATGAGACCAAATGAAACATTTATGTATAAAAGCTAGGATGGAGTTGCTCGCGGCAAGAGTTGAGGAAAGTTGATTTTTTTTTTTTACAAAAACTGATTAACTTAGCTGACTGGAGCAAGTTGAGACTTAAAAGTCCGATTGTCGGAACATCTTGGCTCTATAGTGGCATAGATAATTACACATTTTCCTTAACGTGCCGCGATTTCTC
>JAHPZR010000145.1:35000-52327 GCA_019787425.1 Platygyra sinensis | reverse complement strand
TTTTGTCTCGTTAGTTTTCCTCATTTTAACCTCCTCTTCCTCCATTTGTCTGCCCTAATACTCCGAAAAAAAAACACATTGATTTAGGTTCAGATTTGGTGAACAAAGAGCGCTGCTTTTAGAACATCGCCCAAAGTGATTCCCAAACATTATATTCAAAGTGTTTGATTGTTCTTTCCGAACAGCAATACTTGCAACAATAGCCTTAAAGCAAAAGCAATTTTAACAGAGAAACATTACAACTCTTATCACTCCTGACCATCTTCTACACACACGCACTCGTAAGATATGTACTTCTTTACTCAAGCTTTACTGTACAGAACTTTTATCGCACGCCTCTCTTGCCACACTCGTTTTAAAATACTTAGTCCTATCTCTTAAGAAACAAGCTTTAAGATCATGTAGATCACGAGTTGGAAATTAATCGAACAAAAGCACGGCCTCGAACTGATACCAGCGCCAAACATTTCTGGACTCTAGCTTTGTGCACTTGCGAGTATATGACAGTTTAAGCAAGCAACAAAATGTATTTTTTCCCCAAACGAAATGAAGAGTTTTGTAGCAACTGAAAGGCCACTCAACCAAGGGGGGGTTTTTTTTTAAAGGATATCAAGATTTAGCAGTTGCGATCACTCTCCAGGGCATGTTCATCAGAGGAACGTTGGAAAGACATAACAGGCTGTTAGATCAAACGTTTATCAGACTGTTAGCACTAATTTAAACCCACACGCTTCTGGGTTTAAGGGTGCGCTCGATTTATCGTATTATCGCATATCCCATTCCGGAATATTCAGATTGTATCTCACGCATTTTACTCTAGGACGCAGACTGATACGCGCAGCAACGACATTAGTTCGCGCAGCGTCGCGAAGAAAACTGTTTTTTTTCGCAATTGACCATATTTGCTGACTCGGAAATGGTATGAAAGAAGTACTTCTTCTCCTTTCTTTCAGCGAAAAATAGAAGAATTGCTTTGAAAAAATAACGGGAGAAAACAAGCAAGAATCCACGGCTTCCATTGTAGAGCCCCTCCCAGGGGTTTTAGGGAACACGGGAACTGTAGCATTTATTTTCAGGGAACAGGGGATATTTTCAAATTATTTTCAGGGAACAGGGGAACTCTTGACTAGATTGTTGGGATCATTTTTGGGAACAAGGGGTTTTAGTAATGGGGAACAAGGGATAAAATCCAAAAAGGTTAAGGGATCTTGGAAACATGCACCCCCCCCCTGGGAGGGGCTCATTGTACGCACGGGAAAGCTACCATGAAATATTTAGGAATACAATTTTTTTTCCCGCCGGAATAAGGTCAATCAAATGCACCCCTGTTAACGTGATCGAGTTTCTCAAGTCCTCACAACAGAGCTAAGTAACCTTAGCGTTAAGTATTCATATCAAAAGTATATTGATCCAAGCAAACGAACATAAAGTGCATAGACGATCCCAAAGCGAACTGAAAGCAGAAAAAAATGTTTGGGAGTTGCTATGCCATGTTACGTTACAATGACTGAAAAGGAATTTGATATGAAACAAAAATCCTCGGGTAGCACTGTTAGACTAAGCTGTTCTTGTTAAGCTTGGACTCACGGTGTCTCTGGACTCCCTCTATTGTGATTCGCTTCTTCTTTCAATTTATGGAGTGGTATACTGACAGCTAAGGAACTTCCTCGAGACAGGCGCGTCATTCGAGTCGTGCTTCGACTCCCAACAATTGTGTTCCTGTAACGCTCCATTCGGCTTGGTCCTCTGCAGAGAATCCGATTGAATTCGCGGCGATAATTCTCTGAGAATATCACATAAAGAATTGGATTAATAGCGCTGTTACAATAACCAAACCACGGAATGACGAAATGGACTTCCATGGGAATTGTGAAGTCTTCCAATATCTGCTTATTAAAAACTCTTATCATCTCCAAGGCTTGAAATGGAAACCACGACAAAGCAAAAACAATCACCACTGTTATCAACATGGCTGTCGCACGTCTGCTGGATGCTTGGGCTTTTTTGTGCGCCATTAAATTTCGATGTCCAGGAAGCTTTCTGCTCCAAAGACGTAATCCCGCCAAGGTATAAACTATGGTGATAATTGACATTGGAATGATGTAGGTAGTTGTAAATAAAAATGTATTGTAGGTTATTTGTGACATCGGCGGCCAGTTCTCTTTGCAACTAAAATACATTCCCGGCAGCTCTGTATTCTTGACCGCTATCATGAGTGGAACAGTTAACGCCAGCGCGCCTAGCCACGTCATGGCGATCGCGAAACGCACAACGTTTCTAGTCATTATCGTCCTCATGGGAAATACGATCGCAAAACTGCGATCGAGAGAAATGGCCACTAGACTGAAAACTGAAGAGGCTAGGGATCCCACCTGTGCAGCGTGAAAGCATTTGCATAACACAGTACCCATGAACGTGCCAAACCACTTATCCCAGACGTAGACCCATTTAAGTATGTACGGAATATCTATGGTCATGAGGAGATCAGCAAAGGCCATGTTGGCGATGAGAGTGTTTGTCGAGCTGCGCATGTGGGTTACTGTGAACACGATGTAAATCACCAGAGTATTACCGATCATTGCCAGGATGATAACAATGACGGCAAGGATTGTGACTCCGATCTGAATGTTGCGCGGGACCTGGAATCCCATAGGAGGCGCATCGGTTGCATTATTCGTCATGTTAGCAGGTATGGAAAGTCCTGAAAAATATAAAAGCTAGCATCAAGAGTGAGGCACTAATATGACAGCTGACTCTATAAACTTCAGTAACAAACTGGGTCACGTGAAAATTAGGCGTTGACTGAAATTAGGCCATGCTCTATAAATGAGACACGCGGAGTCTTCTTACTTCTTGGCTCATCCAAATTAAATTCTTTCATAAAAGAGGAATAGGGTGTACCGCGTCTTGCTGAGAGATCTGTTCGAGATGTAACAAACAGCGACAACACCGGATCACAGAAATTGTCTTGAACATCTTAATAATAGTTTACAGATCTAATAGTCTTTCCGAACAACAATTTGCAGGGATGCTCTATGAACAAACAGAAGCAAACAAACTCCTTAGCAAATCATAACTTTTCTATGAGTTTTATTTTATCCTATATTTCATTTCAGTGTGGAGTGACGGAAAGAAAACGAGAACCACAATACATAAACAAGGCTCCCAATAAAAAGCAAAGATTGATATATTTTCCTTTTGAACACGGCATTTGAAGTAAAAATAGTTTTTCAAATGATTATCATCTCGTTCCCAGGTGTAAGATTCCAAAGTTAATGCCTAATTAACGGATACGTCTTGAAAAAAAAGTGGCAGAGTTTAAGAAGTTCCCTTGATCTCAGTTCTCTGTCATAACCATTCTTTTTTTTTTTACTTGTCTGTGGTTTTTATGGCTTACAAAACTCGATTATTTTGAAAAAACAATTAATTTCATGGCCTAGCGCAGATTTGTTAGTTAATCTGTCCACAAATTAAGTATTCAGAATCTGACAACATTCTACACAAAATCATGAAAACTTTGAAATGCTTGGTAACGAATTTTTAATTTATATCACTTAAGACAAGTTTGCGCACGAGTCAAGTGGCTCGTCAGGCAGGAGCTTATCCCAGTTTCTGTAACATGACGCGATTAGGAGTATTTCTACTCCCCCCTGGATGGATGGTAGGCCATCACTGGGTTATCTCCAGCATCAGCGTCTCCGATACCATTTGCACATTTTGCTGGAGAGAGGCACTGTGAGAGTAAAGTGTCTTTCCCAAGAACACAAGCAATGTTCCCGACCAGGGCTCGAACCCGGACCTCTCTATCCGGAGAAGAGCGCACTAACCATGAAGCCACAGCGCCACCCAAGATTATTTATAAGGGACATGGTTGACCCGGTTCAAGCATAAAACATACCTGCATCGTCTGCCATGTCCGCTATCTTACACCATTTATTTCAACAACTGCTCTTTATTTACTTGTCGTCGTGTCTGAGAAAGAGAGACGAACATTGAGTTTATTTTAAAATGATCAACCCCCCTGTGTTGAATGTTATCAAGCTATTCACCAGGGCACTTGAAGTTGTAACAAAAGAGATTCTGAAATTCTGCTCTCTAGCTGCGTCAAAGGTCTCTTTGTTTTAATTACCACTAGTTATTTAAACAAACTACTGCAGCCAGTGATAAGTAAAATTTAAGGACTATACTTAACTGCAATACGTGCAAGTTGAATCTTGTTTTTTTCAATACAGAAACGATTGTATACAACCATGTACTTTGCAATTAACGTCCAACGAACGAAAAAATGCTTACTTTGGCTTTTCCTAGGTTATCTGAATTGATTTGATACCTTCTCATTCATTGACATTGACACCACGAGAGACAAAAAAAACAAGGAAGCGTTGAACGGGAACCTGGCACTGAGAATTTTCCTGACTTATTAACACTTCAAGATAACAGAGCAGTATTCTAAAACAAACAGCAGGTGTAGTGGGCTATTAACGATAACAAAAGTTTTCTTTCTACAAAGAGTACGATCATTGAAACCAAAGAAGCAAAACAAGAAAAATAAACTTCCTGGTCAAAGTAAAACTACAATCACTGTTTACTCGTTTGCTAAAATTCATTATAATTTCTATCCCTACATCTTAGCAGGGAACAATACAATACACTTTCAAACTTTGAATAACAAAGTGGTATCAAAGCATGAATAAAATAAATGAGAAAAGAATCGAAGCAGTTTTAATTTCAGCCGAGCGAATACAATTAATTTATTTTATGTATAGCTAGCTACTGGCTAGCTATTCTATCATGACTTGAAATTCGTATCATCAAGTTTAAAAAAGTTTAACCCTCAATCTAAGGGCCGCCGTTCAATTATTGCAACAATTCTTCTGAATTCATCACAAATTCGAACTCAGGTTTTTTTCCAATTTACATACAAAGCACAGTTGGAGTCAAGACTTAAATACATTCAATTCGAATATCTGAAAACGTCTGAACAGAAAATAATGAGAATTTGTACGAATCCCGTAGATTTTGTTGTGTTATTGTCAGCGGGGTTCAATGAATCCATATCAGTAAACAAAATGGGTTACATGCCCCTTCGCGCGCATAAATTAAAGCTTGAAGAGGGTTTTCTTCCCCATCATCGACCATCATCAGCGCGTCGGGAAGGTCGAACAAGCTGAGAGTGTAAGCGCTAAGACTCAAGACAACAATGTTAAATTTTGAGCAGGTTTGAATCTGACAAAGCACATGAGAGGTCACAGTTACCTAGAGGACGAATTTTAAATCTCGTCAACTAAAATAACTCCAAACGACTTTCGTTTGATCTGGCTCTAGGCTATCGAGAGCTTAAATGCCTGGAAATACGATTACTCAAAACTGAACTAACAGAACTAATGTTAGACGTAACGAATTGTATGACCACCATTAATGAGATGTGAGATTTCAGTTTAGACTGAAATTACAAAAAAATATGAGACGAAACAAACCCTGAATGGGAACTTTTACGAACCATACCTCTGTATCTCTATTTCTAAACTGTTAACGGTGGCTCGATTCTTTTCGTTGTTGAAGATTATTTGGATGCCTTTTCTTCCAGTTTTATTCAAAGAGACAACAGAATGTAACGAAGCACTGTAAGCAATGCTTTTACATACAGACGAATTACAATGACTTCTCTTTTCCCTTGCCGAGTTTCCGATGTTTTATAGACAAATAAATCCGTAATTAAACAGATAAATGGATATTGCTCTGTTTCTCTATGGTGGAAATATATAATTTAAATCTCGTTCTTGATAATTGTTATATTTTATCCGCCTACATGTGGCGTATGAAAAATAATAATTTGCTCGCCCTAGCAACACCTTAGCTCTAAATCAATTAATAAGGATGCAAAGATTTTGTCGGGCGATTTTTGTACTTTAAACACGTAAATCAGGTGGATCTTAACACGGTACTTCTAGAAAAGGAAATGCGAAATCAAACAGGATCTACTTACATGAATAACATTGATTTTTTTGTAAAATCAAAAATAATGACTTTTTCACATGAGACACGCTAGTGAATGTGCATCTCATATAAAAGGATAGCTCGAATAAATGCTGGATTTCTCTGAGTCAAAACTTGTGGAGTACATTTACTGAAAAGAATTGCAAAAGCAAATAGTATAATTACACGTACATGTCTCAACATTGTGCGAGTGATCTACATTTGAAAAGTTTCACCGATCTATAATCACTTACACAATGAGGAACAGAGATATGGCTTTTAGAAAGTTGTGGGATTAGATATAAATACCCTTTTTCGTTAATTGCTGACGTTATTTCTAACTTAATAACCTTACGTTAATCCTGAAAATTTGTCAATTAATTTTTCTGGAAGAAATTGGAAGGCAAATGAAGGCTTTACAATCACTTTTGATGTACCAAGAAGTTAAACTGAAAAATTTTCCAAAATTCTTCAGTTACGAAAGTGCTCTGGCAGTATTCTGCGCTTCTCAGCCACCAGACTGCCTTGCGAAGAAATGTTTTTACACCGAGCAAAAACGAAATAACACTGGAAGATATTGACTGAAATGTTCAGGCAATACATGTTTGGCAATATATTAGTTATATTCAAGAGAATATACTAAAATACCATGTCTTCTGGCCTTAGTTTTTCAAACGCCGCAACAAAATGCAACGACAAATCGAAAATATTCGTGAAATTAACTGGGGAGCCACTGAAAATCTTAGAAAGCAAGAAAAATGTTAATGATTGTTTTCAAGCTATCATTACCTAAGCCAAACATCATGACATGACAATGAACAGCTATATTACATTGAAATTAGATATTTTAGTTTTACTCATGAAAGGAAAAACCAACTACTTTATAGATTGCATAATAATCAAAATAATAATGCTGCTTGGACTCAAAATGTTTTGAGAGATTGTTCCTTGGATAAAGCAAGGACTTTTGTGTTCATTTGTACACAATGTATTGTACAAAGTTGCAGGACAAGCAGGGTATGACTGCATAAATTATGCGGCCTCCGAGACAACAAACGCGAAGCAACCCTTTCAGAGAATTCTGAGAATATAACAAGCTCTGGTCATACTGTTCAACTCTGATTTCTTTCAGTTTCGGATTCCATTACTTGCTTTATACAAGTGTTATTAGATAAAGAAGAAATTGAGCCCACGATTTCTGTAAAATTGTTTAAACCCCTACGATCATAACTTACTTGGATAAATTTCGCGGACTCGCTAGCAGTGCAGTGTAGTGACCAAAACATCTTTGTAAAATAACTAACCTAGATTTACAAATTTTACATGTTTTAGCTACGTAATTACTGACCTACAAAAGGTAAATGCATCCACTTTCTTTTTAAAAAATCTGTTTTCACGAGGGCCACAGAATAATATTGTACGTTCTTAGTGAACAAAATGTATTTAGATTATTAGTTCTCGGTTCTGTGTATATAAGTCTGCGCTATTAACCTAATGTGTTTCAGTTGAAAGTGCAATTAGTTCCTCGCCTATAATGTTTTTTCAGTGTCTTAGTATAATTAACGAATTTCGCGCGAAACAATTATGCCGCTTGCATAATTAATGACATAACAGTAATTACTTAGTACCACCACCAAATAGCAAACTAAAACGAAACCTCAATATTCAAGCACAATCTCGATAGAAAATAAATGATTATGAATCTGAGCAAGCGGCATCTTAGTGAACCGGTGTTTGTGGAATCAAATTACAAAATGCCGCCAATGTGTGATCCCATCGTACAAAAGGAGACTGGAAGGAAATGTATATTCTCAAGAAAATTTTAGACAACTGGATCTGTTTTCATGCGATGTCCGTATCAGGTATTTTGCTGGCTTTGTTGTTGCTTGATGAAGCCATCAAAGTTCATTCAGAGGAGTTCACCATGGGATGAATTGCCTTAACGAGACTTCCAGTTGGTCTGCTCGTTGGAATTAATTGTCATTATTACTCTAACAAAGTGCAGCAGGGGAAATTGTGTTATAACTCAAGCTGGCGCTCAAGGCGTTCAAATTGTGTATCACACGATTTAACACAGTGCGTATTTGGTGGGGTTTGCGAAATAGAACTTGAAACCTCTTGCCTCGAACACTTTTAGCACAGGTTTAAACACGAAGCTTTAGTATAAGGCATTGAATTGAACCGAAAAACAAAATGACGAGGCAATCTTTGGTCTGATACACAAACATTCTAGAGATCATTGTAGTGTTTTTGAAGAAATAAGTATTAACCGTTGTCATTAACAGCCGCCATCGAATATGAATATCTCAATAAAACTGTTACTGCGAAGTTCTTTTATACTGTGAATTCAAAATAATAACAAAACCATGAAACTAATAGAAATCAAATGGAATACCTTCCTATTTCGACACGAAATTGATCTTTCAGAAATAAATTGCCTTACTGGGTGCATTCAAAAACAAATATATAAGATAACACATTTTTCAAAATTGAAAACCAACATCTTGTTTATCTTGTATAAAAGTTTTGCTTGGTAAGTATGGTGGAAAAACTGTAAAAATAAAATAAAGCACTGTTTCAATTCTCTTGTTTTGCAACGTATTCTGAGTTCCACATATTTGTGCTGTTTGCTTTGAGTTTGCTAAAATGAAGCCTAAGCCGGTAACAAGTAAATTAAATCACGAAAACTTACTTTTGACTGCCAGTAGCATATTCTAGAAAGCGTCTCAAACGATTTCAAGGCCGATAAAAGAACGAATCTTGATATGTCATTACGTTCGTTTTCACAGCGACACGTCGGGAAAGGAACCCTTCTGCTACTTACAATTCATGAACTTAAAATCGGCGATGATGAAATAAGCGATAAGTGTTCTGCCGAGTAACCTCCGCGTCTTCTGATTAATTGACTGATTCTTAAAGTCTAACGCCTGTTGATAATACGAAGTTGGGGGCACAAAAGACATGAAATGAACCTGCCAGGTGGAAAATTCAATTTGATCCAGTGTCACTGAATGCGTAAATATTAAATAGATTGAGAGGGCTTTTTCTTGAAAAATCCCCTCCTAATACTTCAAGTCATTGGAAAAATAATTATCCAATAGGTGTCTTGGACAATACAAGGTTTTTGTTCCACCAAAAAGCATGATGAATTTTTAAGCGTAAATCAAAACCATTCATATGTAGCAATACAAAGAAATTCGCTAGACGTTTTTTGATATTAACAAGAAATCGGCATTGTAATCTTCCAGTGAAGGCGCCCGCAATGGCTTATGGTTAGTGCCTCGCCTCCAGATTGAGAGATCTGGGTTCGGGCCCTGACTGGGGACATCTTGACTGCCCCCTTCCGCCTCGTTCGCGTAATCACGGGAAATCACCAAAACAGCCATGAAAATATAGTGAGATCACGCTGCATAACGTAACAGACACCAAGAAATGTTAGACAAGCAACAACAAGACTCTAAGAGCGAACAATCATGTTACTGAAAAAACTTTATTTTACGTATCGTAAAACTATAAAATACCATTTTGTCATTCACAGAGATTTACATATCGCATTATTTTTGAAAAGGTAAAACTAATCTTAAAACATTTTAGTTCAGGACAAGATTCAAAAAAAAAATTGTAAGACACGAGAAACCCTAGAAATCTATACTTTTTCTTAATTTCATATTTACCGACTGTAGCTTCAATCCTCGGCGTAATTTTAGGTTATTCATTATTTCAACATTAAGCATTGCTTCAAATTTAGTCTTTTATTGATTTAAAGATTTTTCTTGGCATCTCGAAAACATGGTAGCTATAATCATATTGAGGATTTGAAGGTTGGTTTATTTCAATGAGATTTTCAGTGGAGATATTATGAACTCAGTGAGCACAGAATCCTTACTGTGAGATAAAGCAGTTGGAAACATTCCTTTGTTTGTTTACTTGATTCCATCCACCGCAAACATCATAATTTGTTTTTCATTAGGAAAGATCAAAGCCAACGCCTCTTAAACCATTTATTTCAGGAAAAAAGAACATCGCAAGTGTTATATATAAAAGACAGATTTGGTTCTAAGTCACAGGAAAACTCATTGATCAGCTCCAAAAAACAGCTTTGTCAAATGTTTCTGATGACGTTTGACTACTTGAACATTTGCCGGGGTATACAATTCTTCAAAAAATCAATTCTTAAAGCAGGATCTTTTTTCAAAGACGCAATGCAATTGAGAATCACGGTGAATATAAGCCACATCTACCGAGTAAAAGGGGAAATAAGTATTTCATCTTCCCGCAGAAGTAATTACGAATTGCAGTGCTTTGTAATTGAATGCACTCTTATTTATCGTTTAATTAAAAAGATTTAACCCTAACTTTGAAAGAGCCTCGTTTTTTACTTGAATTAAGTAAATAATACCTCATGAACTGAACTTTTGATTCTCTTTTTTTCTTTTCATTCTTTCCTTTTTTTTCTTTATGCTGATATTTTGTTAAAACAAAAAGCATATGATATTCCATATAAAGTGCACGCGTGCATAAACGTAAAGTTTTCCCAGATTTGTTTGCACAAAATCAAACTGAATTCATGGCTATCGAGGCGATAAAATCACCACAGAGCGGAAATACTAAGGAAATACAGAGGAAATATTGTTGACAACAGTCAGAGTTCTTGATTTCCTTTTATATTAATCAGGGCAAATACATTAACGCTGTATTGATGCATGAAATAAGCGATAGATCTCAAATGAAGTTGCGTGAGTTTCCACAACAAGCAAACTATAAGAAATTCTCAAAATCATGCTAGTTTTTACCAAAAGCAATTTTCAAGTTCTCTTTTATTTTCCGACGTCGTTAACACTGTTTTCAGCGGTGATTTTTCAGTCATTTCATTTTTCATTGCTCCATGTCATCGTCGCTTTTCGAATCGGCACTGGAATTGCAATTTATCTTACTCACACAAGATCATCACTCATTCGACAAAGAGTTCCAAAATGTAAATTGTAATCTGTTTAACAGTCCTCGCGCGATTAGACTTTCTAAAAAGTCCTTCGCGGGCTAAACAACGCGACCTAAACAACGGCCGCTTCGCAGCCTAACATATTCTACCCTGAAAATCCTGCCCTTCGCGACTTAACATATTATATCCTGAAAATTCATGAGGTCGACTTCTGGCAAATCTATCGCGCGATCGACATGGATCGAGCGCGATTTTTTCTAATCATGTCTGAAGATTTCATAGCGCGCGTAGATCCCGTTCTATCTCGACCTACCGTAAACGCACAGTGTTCTGAGGAAAATGCCCCTGAAGAATTTAGAGTTTTTTACCTTATCACTGTTTGCAGAGAACACGTATATAGAGCGAAGTATGCTGAATCTTATCCTAAAAGAATATTTAATTTCCGCAAGGCATACTTCAGCAATGGATCAAGCAAAACCATTATTTTAAATTAACAGTGTATAGCTCTGCAGCGCATTAATGACTTTTAGTTCTTTTTTCATAATTTATAGAGTGAACCAAATGTGTGGAAATTTATCCTTGGAAAAAACAGTTGATCAAATCATTAGCAAGGCTTGTAACTTGTATCCCGTAAAATCTCTCCGGCAAATTTTAATCAATGCATCTCGCGAACTTTCCACGAATTCCGACTCTCTTAAAAAAAATTGACGTTAGATCACAGATCATAATAAAAGTCCTTGATTGCATTTATCATTTATGAAGACTTTTCTTGTCATTATTCGTTTTTCTTTCATAGAAAACCACTAATTCCTGAAAGGGTCATTAAAATTAGCGCTGGTCAAAACAAAGGCTGCTAAGATGGTGATTCATACTCAGGCGTGCACGGCGATTCATCTTTAGCTTGTTCAAAAGCGAAAACGACACACAGAAACTGATGCCGTTTTTAACGCCTACATTGCAGGTGACAGTAAAAAAAACATCTGTCGTTTGAATTATTAATTAAAACTTCCGATAACAACACCGCACGTTTCTCTCTATATTCTCTGGAAGAGAAGCAGATCTTATCAAACAACACCAATAATCAGAAAGTTTGCGAAAAACAAACCTGGACCCAGATCCTTTTAAACACGACTGGACTGAATGAATCTCTAAAGTTTCTGCCTCAACTGGCTTCTTGTTTTCCGTAATAACTGGATTCCTGAAACACAAGAATATTCAAAGTATTAATGGTAAAACTACACGCAAACATTAATTTTCTCCATACCTAATAAAGCCCCATACCTGCTTCAAACAGTGTTTCTATGATAGCTTCTGTTTGTAGGAAAGATCGTCGGCTCCTTCGCCAGGTAAGGAGGGACCGAGTTAAGAGGTACTTAATGTGAGTCTTTTTCAAAGAGAGACTTATTTGATGTAAAAAACAGTAGAACAGACCATACTAATTGTTATTTACTTGATGTTCTTAGCAGGAAAATGAAATCGGAAAAAAAGGACAAAAACGTTATAAGCAATATTTACACGTCATAGCGATTTTAAATTTGTCAACCAATAAACTGAAAGATTTGCCGGGAACAATACTTCATCACTACTTCGACATTCGCACGTCCGGCCGACGAGAAAAGACTACTCCGCAGATGCGACTTTCATGACAATGAGAAATTGTTGGAAACAAAAATATCTCGTTGCCATCTATAAGCGATAACGTTGTTTTAGGCGGGGTGAATTACTGAGTGATGATGTCCTTTTTATCATTATGACCGCTATTAGCGATCAAGCACGTAACATGGTTGAAAATTAATAATTGGAATTCATTTGGTTGTATTGAAAAGAAAAAAAGCCGAGCAAATAATGACGAAACCAACTGTCATTAGAACTCGGAGACTGAAATTAGAAGTGTAAACAATGCATGCAGTGAAAATTATAAAGCTAAAACTGTAAACGATATTCTGGGCAAGATTTTTAACATAATGATATCGGCAAAGAAAATGATTGTAATTTACTAAGACTATAATGAATTTCATAGGGGTGAGAAGGCATATAAAGCTCTCTGGTGGTCTCTCTGTATATTTTTGACAGCCACTTTTCAGTGTGTACAAAGAAAACAACGCCCAAACATATGAAATTAACACTAAAGATGGCCCTGACAGAATTTCAATTTCTTCAGTCTTTTACCTCTCTGAACTGAGCGCCCAGCATAAATGTTGTTCACTTGATGTCGGTGTAGGAGAATTTGGTGTTTTATCAGTAATACCCATAAATTCTTGTTGACTATGCCTTTTACTTTTTGTCAACTGAAGAATCGCCTTTTTGACAAACATTAAGGCAAGGGACCATTTGGAACACGAGTAAGTGTTTCATTTTTTTTTTCTTTTTAAATGTCACTGATCTTCTTGAAAACAGCATGGAACAGACTCCTAATTCAAATCGAATGTGTTTGCATTTAACACTTGTCATAATTAATTTTCATGATTTTCGAGAACTTTTCAAGTCTTCTTTTTTTTCTCTCCCTGTCTCTTATCACAGCCGAGCGGAAACCGAATTAGGAAAATGCCTGATTATGCCGCAGATATAGTTTCATTTCTACAAGCTAAATATTATTGACTTAAGTTTATTTTCATTTAGCACATATAATGAATAATTTTTTTAGCTTAAAAGGAGTCGTGTAGCTACGTGTAAACAAAGCACAATACGTCGAAAAATTTATCAATCCTCGATGTTTGTGCGGCACATGTAGCCTTATCTACAAGGTAAAGGATCTAACAAGTCTGCGACTTTACTTCTTATTAAATTTGCGCATGTACCCTCTATGTGATACGTTTGCAGTCCTTATTGCGCAACTTGACAAAGCGTGTCGATAGCACGTACCCAGGATATTGATGACATGAATTGAAATTGAATGCAACGATGAAAGTTTCTTTCACTTTAAAGACAGAAAAAAATTAACTGTCCGGACAATCAGTATAGGTTTCTAAATGGAAAGCTTAAATTAACACCTAACGCCTCGTACCAGGTAGTTTAATGCTGTTTTAAAGTCATCAATTAATTTCTTGCAAATGTAGTGTATGAAGCACATTTATATTACTTACTAATTTCTTCTCAAGATGATTAACATGAGCGATCAGTCAGCACGGAAGACTCGAGCTTACCTTGTTTTAGCTTCCAGAGGAAAAACCACGGGAGAATAAAAGCAATAGATACGGACCTAAACAAATATAACCGTCTTTGGTCACAGGGAGCACTATTTACCTTCATTCAAAACCCTAACCCGATCAACTTGCACTGAGAAATTATTAATTAAAGATCCATCAATCACTCTTCGCTTTTGACCAATCACATTGCTGATAATTCCGCAAAAACCTCGAGCTCATTCAATAAATTTATACCTTGACGCTAGAAACCATCCAAATGCAAAAATCAATTATACGTTCCTGTTTGAGCGAATATTTACAAGTCGACCTGGAATAGGTTTTCGCTATGCAGAGTTCTCGATCGATGTGGAATTATGTTGAAATTTAAGTACTATCGGTAACTTTAAGCACAAACCGTCCCATTTTTGCTTTATTTTTACACAATTTTCCAACCTTTAACTTTTACTAGCCCAACAAAATGAAGTCTTTCGGCAAAACGCAATGACAAAGGTTTCAGTTAAAAGTATCACCTCTCTTAATTAAGAAGCACTTCACACAATAGAAGTTCATTTTCAAAGGTTTCTAAAAGGCCAATCGTTGCCAATTTACGTAACCTGAAACTCCTCAGTTCACGGTACTATTTCACTTTTAAATGAAAGCGTATTTGAGTCCAATTTTAGTGAGGATTTTCTCCACCAATCATAGCGCCATAAAGACGGCTGAGAACACAGACATAAGGATACAAAATGTTCATAGAGATTTCTGTGAATTCAGCTGTTCACTTAACAAATTATACAACCTTTTAGGATGGTATCGTAGGATTTTGTAAGGTTGAGGACTTATTATCCTTTGAAAAAAACAGCCGCATTTAGTTCAACTTCCGTGAGTGTTCCCGAGCTTTGGTCAAATTCTCTCTCTTTCTTTCAAACAGCTCGTTACTCGATAAATGTTTTGTACAACGACATCAGGTTAAGAAGCGAGGTCAAACAGAAACTAGAGTCGAACAAGGTCCACGGACGAAAATTGCACAAATATTACACTTTGCGAATTCATCGCCTTTCATGATCACTAAGCGCGCTAAAGCAAGCTGAGAGAACGCGGGACCTGCCTTGCAGGAGCTAAAACTTTTCAGCATCAACTGTTATCCAAATTTGAGCAGGTTCAAGTTCAACTGAAGCGCATGAGAGGTTCCTAGGCACAGCCCAACCCAAAAATCATAATCATGATAAACCATAGAAGCTGAACCTAATTTCTGCTATTTTAGACCCTGCTGATGTTTGACTGGAATATATTTGTAACATACCACTGTACCTTTCACACCGCCCTTAGCAGAGAAAGAAAGAGCTGTGTTATCTCAGTTGGGTTAATTGAGAACTACAACGCTCAGCCTGGTATTGGGACTGTGACTAAAAACTATTTATTTAACGGTAATGCTTCCGCCTTTGATTCATTTACACATGCACTCTCGTTAATTATTTGAGGGTACTAAAACCGAAAAGTACAAAGGATTTAATAAGCGGCGTTACCGCCGGAGTACAATGATGTGCTTAACCGACTGCATTTGTTTCGCGCCGCCCGATTCGTTTTGTCCATAACCTGCGATCAGGCGTCCTTTCTTTTCCGCGAAAAAAAAGGACGCCTGATCGCAGGTTATTTTGTCCACAGATAGGAAGTTATCCTCAACCACCAGGAGGGGATTTTAAATTTAGAAATTATATTTAGTTCTCGACATGATTGAACTATCTTTGAATCCAATTCAAAGTCTCACACCATGGTAGAAATCCTTCAAGGCAGAAAACTCGATACAGAAAGTCGACCAAACGTACAAACAAAAGAACACCATGCGCTGTTAATGGAAAGCATTCACAGGTTTGTAATAACAAATAGAACCATAACGACTAGTTGATTAATCTACAGGGACCAAGTTAACGCTACGATTGGATTAAATTCGTCAGTAGATTTTTCTCAATTTACCACACTGATACACACTGAAAATTCCTTTGCGTGTTAGCTACAATGTACTGGAGTATAAATATACGGTCTGATTTCTATGTAAGTCTCATCAATCGAAGGTTACTCACCTTTTGACCTCAAGAAAAGACGACTATATAAATAAACATAGCTTTTGACTCAGGAGTATCGATAGAACGAAGGCATTGTCAGGCGATCCCCGCAATGCTTTGTGGTTGAAGGGTAAAGCGGACAATGCATAGTGGTTACCAGGGCAAAGCGAGCAATGTTTTGCGGCTATCAGGTCACCAGGGTAACGCTTGTATTTTGAAAAAGTAAAAGTACAGAAGTTTAGATTTTGCTTCTCGGTATACGAAGGAAGTTTGCTTTTATTTAAGTGGGCTTCAAGCCTTATCCTTATCCTATTTTGGTATATTAAGAAAGATTGTAGAAAATGGCTTGATGACAATTCTACGATTATGGTCGACTGGAAAGACAAGCGTGGGCCTCTGACTGAATTCCGGCCTCCGTCGTTTTCAATGAAGAGATTAAAAGAAAGTTGGTGGAAAAAAAAAGAGACTTTTTACATTCGCATCTTCCGACTCTTAAAAAGACGTAAGTCATAACAACTTCAACAAAATCTTTAAGAATGGTCAGTGCATGATCTCATGCTTGGAAAATATTGGACTGGCAAAAAGAAGCATTCTGATAGGGTGATTCTACTTAGTGGCCTTCTGAACTATCTTAGTCGTGTAATATTGTGTACTATTTACTGACACTGTGCTAATGACATATATCCGTGCTACAGCGTATGCTAAACAATATTTGCACACTGAACCCACAATTAATTAATTGCCTTCTACGATGGGCGAGCATTATACCTGTCAGCCAAGAATTTCAGCTGCACTAAGATATAACACGGATGCCAACGATATTTCACGTCCGAGTCCTGGCTTACGTAAAATATATGCGTCAGTGGAAAACTAATAAGCGTCCGTTTCAGCTGGTGTGTAAGCTTTTTAAGTACATAGGACATGGATCTATTCTTGGGGCAAAATAATTATCACGCAGTGTGCGTTTTCTAGTACGATCATGCTGCACGTTCCACGAACGGCGTCTCGCGCGAATTTGAGTTAAATGCCAAATCCTGATTCAGTAAGAAATTGTAAGTTCAACTTTTATCGCAGACAAAAGCCGTTTAAAAAAGTATTCCGTCTTATCAGACCTAAAAACCCACTAAACTCCTGCCCTTTTGATATGCTTAAAGCGAAAATATGTTGGGATTTCACCTTTATCTACCACTGAAGAGTCAGTTAAGGTGAATTTCTACAGTCGCG
>JAHPZR010000145.1:27500-30000 GCA_019787425.1 Platygyra sinensis | reverse complement strand
CGTATTGACCTCACTCTTAGTAAATAAGTAGTTAGTAGTTTTGAGGCTTACTCCAGATTAAGACTCAAGACCTCACTGTGTGTTCACATTTTTTCATGATCAGAATAGCATTTCGGAACGCCTATGCGATTCGATTGTGACCTAAGAAAGGCCATTGTGGCCTCAGGGTTATTGAGTTATTCAAGATGTTACATTTTGCGGCTTGGTTTTTAGCCGTCAAAGTAGGGCCCGATGAAAAAGCGAATAGAGAAAAAATATTATAAGTTATAAGTTAAAATATTATAAGTTAGCTCTCTGAGCTATATCTCCCTATGTACTATAGGGTCCTAGAGAGATAAAGCCGTCATTACTCTTGAGGTATGCTACATCCCCGGGCTGCATCTGTTTACTTTCCTTCCAGAAACCTCTTTAAGCTCTTTTACTTTTTGCTTTCACAAAGAAACCTCAAACAGTGTCAAGAGGCAAAAAGGATCCGCCCCATTACTTGCTATTCTGCATCCGTTGCCGAAAACTTCCGCGAGGAAATGGAATAAAAACTTCGTTGATAAAAAGAAACGGTCAGACTTGAAATACAGACATCGCAGAACAGACAGATCTTCACCGGAACTCACGTAAAACCGCAGAAGTTCTTTCTCTGAGAAGGTAGCATAGATACCGTACAATGTTGCTCTAAAACAAATTAATAACGGCTCTGTTCATAAACGGCATAAACAACAAAGTTAGTGGACGAAAAACTCAGTCACTATATTTGATTTTGAAGAGTTTCTTGGGTCTAGCTCTTTGACAGGGAATTGATCACGCACGTGGGACAAATGTAGGACGTGCATGGAGCCGGCGGATGTCGACCCCGCCGCATTGTTATCGGTTAAAAAAAATAAGCAAAAAGAGGGAAGTTCCAATGCTGACTACTAAGGCTTGAAGTTGATTAAAATTGGGTATTTCTGAGTCTCGTACAGCAATTTTGGAAACAAATTTATCGACTAAATTTCTCAAGCTATTTCCGTTTCGGCAACCGTCTCCATCTTCTTCAGTTTTGGCCTCCACTTACCTGGTCTGTCTATTATTTAAAGGTTAACTTTCAACAGATCGTGGTCTTAAGACAATACAACATCTAATGTCTACAATTACCGCGAAAATCGCCTTTCCCGCGTTCCTCGGGACACAAATGGTGCCAACTAGGCGCCTCAAGACAGTACGAAAAGAGCCCCTGCTGTTTAATTTCCCTTTGTTGATATCAGGATTCGATTCTACTCTGCTACGGTAACCTCGTCAACGCAAAGAACTAAGAAAACTTTAAGCAGCAATCATTCGACACAGATGTTAATTAACACTGTGCGAATAATTATATAGCGTAAACTGTTGAGGTGATATTTCGACTCATCACTGATAACCCAGGTAAAATGTTACTCTTTATCAACTCCTTAACAACTTGGTGAACATTTCGTAGTCGACATCAGTCAAGAAAGTACTTAAAGAACGTCCGTACAATATGATATCAGTTGTTGATACGAGCATTCAAGGAATCTTAGAATTTAGGTTTTAATACGAACATTTACATATGGGGCATGAGATAGCAAAAGCAAATCGGATTTGCAAATCTCGAAACCAAACTGATAAACTATCGTCGTTTGGTCACGAATCAACTCGAACTGCCAGGGATTCATTGGTTCCATTGAGTAGGCACGAAAGTTTGTCACCGTTAACTGTATGAGCAATCATTAAGACAATTACTTAGTGCAAAAGCAGTCTGTGCGCGGAGCCTAATGTACATTTAACGTCCTCGATTTCACCAATTCAGACTGATATTGATCAGGCCTACCTTAAGAGTCAAATCTTTTGTTTACAGTTGCTCTCACTCTTGTCTATTTTTCCCTGTAGCAGATTCAACGCACTTCATCACAGCGCTCACCTCCTCGCTCAAACCCATCGGAAGAAGTGTCTCGGTTAAGTGTCTGCTGTAATAAATCCGCTACGTCGGATAGCATCGCCTGAGGCAAGTATAACCCAATCAACTTTATGTGACTGTGAAACAATAGGCCTTACTTAAAACGACTTGAGCTTATTACGTCAATGCATAGTTTGTTTTGTCACGCTATTAATCAAACTTGAGATTGCTGAAACCTGTCGAAACTGAAATGGAAAATGCACTCAGCTTCCATGCAGAAATCACAAGTTTTTCAGCGAAGAATATTTCAGACATTTTAAAACTCAAGTTTTCATACAAATATTGCCAATATTGGCCACAATTGCGTGTCCGGATTTCCGTCGACCAGACAGAAATCACGGTTTTATTATTTTTGCAATCGATCCATTTAAACTGAATTTTCTGGCATTTCTGTTTTCTTCAAGGTGACTATCCTTTCAAATCAACCCACAATCTTAAGTTCCATACAAAGGCTGGCTTGTGTGACAAGATCACTTAAAAACAGCTTAACTTTCAACTGCCCACCCATAACACAACGCGTTACAGTTATATTTTAGATAGAGTACGGAGTTACCT
>JAHPZR010000145.1:0-22500 GCA_019787425.1 Platygyra sinensis | reverse complement strand
GGTAGCTGAAACATGGCGCCGAGATAAAATGGGCGTGGTCATGGGCGTGGCCCTCGAAGCTGGGATTCCTAAATACGCATCGGGACGGTTACTTTTCACGCAACAAAGAATTCGACCAAACTCGCGACGAAAGTTCTCAGAAAATATCACATACAAGCAAGGATTGATGGCGCTGTTCAAAACACCGATCCAAGGAAGAAAGACTTCTAGTTCTATTGGAAAGAGCGAGATTGTCTCAGGGAAATAGTTCAGCATAAACTCTCGCGCTTGTAGAGGAAGCCAACACAGAGCAAATACGGCCACTACTGTAACTAGCATTGTAATGGCTTTTTTGGTCGTTTCATGGGCTTTCTTTTGATATTCCAGTGTTTGATGACCCGGTAATTCCCGCTTCCAAAGCTTAACGGCAATTAGGATGTAAGCAATAGTAATAATGACGAGAGGTATAATATACGAACAAATCGTAAACGCTGTTGTGTAATCAATCTTAGCATGTGGAGAGGGCCAGTTGAATTCACGACAGTGGTAAGATCCCCCGGCATCACGGCGAGTCGTAGTCATCACGATCAGTGGCATAGAGAAAGCTAGCGAATAAATCCAACTTGCTGCAAGAGACGCCTTCAGAACTTTGCTTGTGAAGATTCGTCGTAAAGGAAACCAAATTACAATGCAACGGTCAAGGCTTATAAAGACAAGGTTTATCACAGAACAGGCGACGGACAGAACTTGAGCGGAATGAAAGAATTTGCACAGAGCTGTTCCCATAAATGTTCCAAACCACAGACTCATCACATAAAGCCATTTCAGAAGGTAAGGAAAAATACAAGCCATTAAAATATCCGCTGCGGCCATGTTGGCGATTAGTATATTGGTTGAGTTTCTCATATGTTCCCGCGCGCTCACGATGTATATTACCAAGGAATTCCCGATCACGGCTACAATGAAAATTACAACGGCATAGACAGTGACTCCGGTAATAAAACCTGGACTGAGCGCAAAGCCAGGGGTCTTTCCTTCATCGGATGCGTTAGAAGCCAGTTTCTGACCTGAGAAAAAAAAATCGAAAGAATGTTGAAAGGCCGGAAATTTAAGAAACTTACAAATCCGGGCTTACAAATGAAAACTTCATAAGAACACGTCAGGGAGATTGTGTCCAGGGGAAACCATATAAGCGGGATGCAACAGAAAACGTTTAAAAATGAGTTTGCAATAAACGACTCTGATGAGGGGCACGTTTTATGAAATCCAAACTGATTAAAATCCTATGTGCCTAATTCTATTTGAAGTGCAAATCTGTAATTCACCAAACAAAAGTCTGGGGGAGGTGGGAATGGGTGTGTCTTCTAACAACTTCGAATTGTTCAAAATGCTAACTGTCAACTGGGGGATAGGACGTTCTTCAAGTGATATTGAATTAACATCTGCACAATATATAATAGCCGCTAAGAAATACGCTGAAATTGAAACTGACAGCTGATGGGAAATCACCGAAAATGTTGCTGGTCAAGCCCATGCGAAATACCCAGTAACAATGAATGACAACCATGATAAGTAATCGATATAAAAGAAATATCAATTTATTTATTAACCTGTGGTCAATGTCGTAGTGTTGAAAAATAAGTCTTCTATATCCATTGTGCTTTAATCAACTTCACTACACTAAGCACCTGAAAAAAGAAAACGTTAATAAAGACATGTTTTCTTGAAGCCTTAAACAGTCTCATCTCAATCTTCCAAACATTTGTTAATTCTTTTTATTCCATAGTTCGTGTTTGTCTGTTGTCACGAAGCTCTCTAGAACCTCTAATTTCATTGGATCTTGTTGGCACGAAGCTCTATTGTGTTAGGGCTAGAGTCCATTGTTACTATTGTTTGTATATCATTTTCTCAACCAATCCTGTGTGACGTTCCGAAGAGCTTCGTGGCGGCTTTGTAGCCGATAAAACGCGCCCTCTGATTGGCTTATTCTAGGGCATTATTCTCTCGTAATGCTGACGGACGAGGTAAAGGTAAAGTGTCCATTCGGGCCAAGTGGCCCATCAGGCCGGAGCTTATCCCGGTTTCTGTAGCATGAAGCGACTGGGAGTATTTGTACTCCCCCCTGGATGGGATGCTAGTCCATCGCAGGGTTATCCCCAGCATTAAATTCGTCGGTACCCATTCATACACCTGGGTAGAGAGAGGCACCGTGAGAGTAAAGTGTCTTGCCCAAGAACACACCACAATGTCCCCGGCCAGGGCTCGAACCCGAACCGCTCGCTCCGGAGTCGAGCGCGCTAACAAATCCTGTGAGAAGTTCCGAAGAGCTTCGTGGCGGCTTTGTAGCCGGTAAACGCGCCCTCTGATTGGCTTATTCTAGGGCATTATTCTCTCGTAATGCCCACGGACGATTACGGACCTGTAAAGACAAAGCAAAAAGCCATAAAAAACACAACTTATTGGCCTCGAACGTTGGGTTTTCACAAGAAAATCTCAAACCTCGGCTTTGCCGTGTATAATGAGATGGTTTAGTGAAATAACGCTTTGATAACAACAAGCTACCTCTTGACTGTACATGGGCCAAAAGACTTCAGTTGAACTAATAACTGAAAATAAAGTTCTCGTGGTCTGAAGGTCGATTGGCGGAATTGAGACAGAGACGAGCGCAGAGTGCGATAAGGATCGAGTCTACGCCACTACTTTTCACTTTTTGTCGGTTTTTATTTTTAATTTATTTTCCATGACATGCTGTGTCCGAAGCTATTCCACATTCGGCGTTTCCGCAAAATGTTAATGACCGCGAATTTTTGGCGTGACTGAAGGCTTCAAAAAGTATCTTCTTATCATACCGGTTTCGAACTATGGCGAGTTCCTCCCAACCAAATTCTCCCCCATGAACTCATCCTAAACTTCGAGCTATTTCGAGTTCGCCAGTCACCTTCAATGGATTAAAAAACGAGAAATAAACATGTTTAGTGTGGTTTTGTTTCATCGTGCGCACAATGTTGTTTTTTTTTTCTTGGTAAGAGAAAGATAAATTTTAAGCGGCGCTAGTTGAGTCGATGCGGGGGCAAAACCGGCAGCTCCCTTCCTATGAGTTCCAGTATGCCCTACAGAGGTCTGCAGAATGAAATTGTCAAATCACAGCACTCTTTATTTTTTATACCAGTATTGTTTTTCCGACCGAAGTTAAGTATTCTTATTTCTCTGCCGATTTTAAGCGGCCTTCACACGGCAAACTTAAGTTGGCAAACTCGTGTTGGAAAACTTCGAAAAGTTGGCAAACTCGTTCCTTCACACGTCAAACTCGTGGCAAATAACAAACACGGCAATTTCCAACATGGCCGCTTTTTAGTGCAGTTTCAATCACGTACAACAATGAAACAGGGGATAAGAAGAGAAGAACCAGAAAGCGGTGGAGAATTAAAAAGGTTTGGACGAAACCAAGTTTGTCCGCGCGCTCCTCCGTTTTGTTTTGTTTGTTTTTAGTATCTTTGTAGGCTATAGATGAAACGTCCCGAACAGCCGGACAATTGTGAATCGCTTTGATATTAAATTTAAAAAGTGTTGACTCGCGTCCCCCATTTTGTGAAGTGTCGCGCAAATAAATCACGTGAATAGAGCTCGTTTTGATTGGTTGAAAATTACCAACACATGTTGGCCAACCGTTCACACGTCAGATTCGAGTTTACCAACACGAAAAAGTTGGCGAAAAAGTTGGCGAGAATACGACTGTTTTTGTGCCGTTCACACACATCAACTTGAGTTTGCCAACACGAGTTTGCCAACTTTAGTTTGCCGTGTGAAGGCCGCTTTAGGCCGAGACAATCTCGTTCCCAGAGCCTCGTTCCCCTTGACCAGCGGTCGGAAAACGAGAGCTCTGGGAGCAACCATTTCGAAATAACAAAGGAAATAACCGAATTCTTCCCATCCGGTTTCACGCAGTCTGCATCTACGGCCTGAAATGGTTGCTCCCAGAGCTCTCGATTCCTGCCGTAGGGCAGAAGGATCGTGGGCTCTGGGGACGAGAATGAGGCTGAGATTGTTCTTGTCAATACTCTTATGTTACGCGTGACATTTCTGTTTTCAAATTAAGGTATTAGTGTCTGGATGAAATTAGAGTAATTTTGGAGCAAGCCTGCAGATATCCGGGCATCGAACATACGGCTAGTGGTATCCACTGGGTTGCTTTTTGGCCAGTTTTGCAGTTTAGAGAAGTAAGGATTTTATACGGTTTAATTAAAAACATTTGACTGTGTTCTATATACAAATTTTCAACACAAAAAATAAGTTCTTTTAAAAATCTTAGCCTGGGGTTAACATTTCGCAAATTTTAGTCTCCATATGCTTATAAAACTTATTCTTATAACAAAAAAGAGTGTGCCATCTTACCATCTTTTTGGTATCGCAAAATTCTAATCCCAAAGATCTGAAAACTTTTTGCAGCCTTATTGCACGAGTCTACTGGGAACGGTTTCATCATCTCTTTTGATGTCTTTACACAACGTAACCGTGGAATTTTTTTCTTAACAGTTTAGTTCATTCAATAAATCTCATATTAGCCTGTCTAGACTTCAGGCTGGTATTCTCTAGTGTGTTTAATAATTCACTGCTAAATCAACACAGCCAGAAAACCATTACTAGATGAAAATATATCGATTGACGTGTTTAGAAGCTAGAAATAAGGAAAAAGAACACAATTAACGCGCCTTCCCTGGAATCCTTCGTGAGTAAATTTGTTGTTGTGGAATGCTAGGCTATTTCAAGAAGAAATCGCAGAGTGGTACTTTCATTATTTTCTTCACAATGTGCTTAATTTACATATTATTAAATGAACACCCGGTAAAATACCAGGATTTTTCCTTTTACCACCGTTTTCGTTGATACGCGACTTTGGAAAACAAAACACCCGCGGAAACGTTTCCAAAGTTTCCATCAGTCTTGCATGTTATCGACAGATCGGATCGAAATCGACCAATCACAGCCACTAGTGTGACCTTCAGACCTTCTTTACGTCATGCTAGCGGGCTGTGATTGGTGGATTTTGATCCGATCTGTCGATAACATGTATGATTGACGGAAATTTTGGAAAGGTTTCCGCGGGTGTTTTTCAAAGTCGCGTATCAACGAAAACGGTGGTAATGAAAAATCATATCTTCATCGCACGCAGTGAAGGTATTATTTTTATCTTTCACATCTGAGGATATTGGTGTTGCCATAGCTATTAAAATGATCACCATAGCTATGGTTACCTAATCCCTGAAAAAGTACTTAGATGTGTTGCTGTATGATCGAAACATCATCGGTCTATTTTCGGAAATCTTCGGTACTCTTCGGAAAATGTCCGAAAAATGTCCGGAAACGTTCGTCTCTCCTTCGGAACAATTTTGGAAAATCTTCAGAAATCTTCGGAAAGTGGTCGGAAATCTTCGAAAAATCATCAAAAACGTCGTCTTTAGTATGTTTGTATGTTTGAATAATAAACAGAATATTACATGCCCGCTTGTGGATATGAATTTTATCTTCTCGTGTTTAACTCGACATCTCACTCGTTCGCTGCGCTCACTCGTGAGATATCAAGTTGAACACTCGAAGATAAAATTCATATTTACGCGCGGTCATGTAATATCCTCTATTTAATTCACTTTTTACGTTTCCAGAACAAATTTGAAAAGAATAAAGCCCCGGGGGTACTCCCAGAAAGGTTGGGGGGATGTGCGGCCACTAGCCAAACCCCTTGCCCTATTTATGACTAAAATCTGCCATTTTTTGTTGCCCTATTTATGACCTGACCAGAAATTCCAGACTATTTACGACCGTTGCGGCTGGCAAAGCTGCCCTAAACATGTTCAGGGCGTTTGTTGATGATGGTGATGATGATGATGATGATGATGATGATGATGATGATGATGATGATGATGATGATAATAATAATACATTTTATATAGAACGCTTAAACTACAAGTCAATATTCAAAAGCGCTTTAAAGTGCCTATGAAGTAAAGAAAAATTGCTGCTTATTTGAAAGGCGTTTCAAAGTAAAGAAGAATGGCGTTTCCTTTTTGGAATATCTTTTATCGTTTTAGAGATATTTACGTTTTTGTATTATGCAAATGAGGAAGGTGATGACGTCATAGGTGGTTCCACCAAAACAGTACAATATTCAATAAAGAATATCTCCGCAAAGATTAAAGCAGTGTCCTTGAAAAATAGCTTCTTCTAAGGAACATACCCGATTCAAGAGTGCAAAAGCCATTCCCTATGTATGACCAAAATGGCCAAAATCACCAAAACCGATACACTATTTAGACCAAAAGGCTGAAAAACCCTGCCCTTTGGGGCTGCACATACTTGTATAGCCCATATAAGAGATTACCTCCCTCCCTCCCTGGGGGGAATAACGCTAGCTATTCAATAACTTAACCTAGTGCGTTTTTGAAGTTATGGTCTTTTTCAGTCTCGGCGTGCACCCCGGGGGGGGGGGGGGGTACTCCCAGAAAAATTGGGTGGGGGTGTGCGGCCCGCTTCCCAAAACCCTTACCCTATTTATGACCAAAATCTGCGATATTCCCTACCCTATTTATGACCTGACCAAAAATTCGAAACCCTATTTATGACCTGAACCTTAAATCAAAATCCTGTTTCAGACGTGTGTTATAATTGGATCCCTAGCTCAGACCAAAGCCTGCGTGGCAGGCCGTAGAACCGCGCGCGCGATCCTCCCGCGTCCGATTTTCTCGCGCTTCACTGGCTCGTCTTTCCCCTTTCCCTCCCCTTCGGACGCCTGCCACGCAGGCTAGGCGTGCACGTGAAAAGAGAATTTGCACAGTCTGCTGAACGAGTGCTAACAGAGGGTTTTTAAAATCGGCCTTTGCAAACAGCGAGAGGCGGACTACGCCGAAACATTCCGTCGTCGCGTCGCTTGTTGGCTCTACCCCGGCTCGTATAAAAGGCAAAACTTGTGGTCCGCTTCAAAACAAGTAAGAAACAAAACTGAAAACTCTTACTTACTCGGTGAGGGCTAGATGATAAATGCCACGTGTATGGACGGTCTCCACGACGGCATCATCGCTACCGACACAGGAACATTTTAGATATTTACCCGGGATATTTACCCAGGGACAATAAGAATAAACAAATTGATTCTGCGTTCAATATCGGACTTACCAGTATGAAGCTGATCAATTCTTGACGAAATACAGTGAAATTCGTGACCAAGAGTGTATTTAAGCATTTGCCATCTGCCAAGGTTGCTAACTGATTTGGCGCTTTATGAAGTCTCTTATTTCTTTTCCGCGCAGTAGGTGATGGCTGCACGCCCACGAGAGGTAGTATTGTAATCTTCACCAGTCATCTCGCATGAGACAATATATGGGTTTTTGCCTCTTTTTTCTCGTAGCCAGCTCGATTTACACCGATAGTCAAACCGTATTCAGTTTGAAGTTCTTCCAAGAACCAGTCTCCTTCGCCGTGAGCCGTTTTTGGGATGTCACGCAATGCTCCCGCAAGGGAGCGTTGGGGGGAGCTTTGCGTGACATGGCAAAAGGGACTACAAGAACCAGAGCACAAGAACCAAAAGGCTGCCTTATATAGAGCTAACGTAGCTGGAGGGGGATAAAGAAATTTGCGGATCGTTGCGAGTCAACTATTTACCCCCTCTAGCTGTCGGGATTGCCTCGTTTCGGCGGAGGAGTGGAGCACGCTGTACTGATAGGGGCAAGGCGGTTAAGAACTTTCGTGAGCTCTAATCACCAGTCTGCTTGCCACTTTACCGCTCTGCTCGGAGACAATAAATGGTAACGAATGAACTATGTGCTGGCTTTTCGGCCGGGCGTTTCGGCGGCTTGTAAACTGGTCAAAGCGGTATTTTATCAGTCCCTGGCTTTCGGTTCATCAAACAAGCGCAAACACGCTCTCTGTGATGTCAATGATCTACGTGAAGAATGCTAGCGTACATCGGGATTTGAGGGGTGTGCGCCCTTGGGTGCCCTTCGAGAAAAGGGACCTTGTGTCACACATGGTGTCTTAAGTTAGAATGAAAAACAGCAATGTTCTGTAATTTCAATAAAAAATCTTTGTTGGTTTATTTTTCTAGCAACCGTTTACAGATGAATTTATCTTAAAAACACATTGTAGTGAATAAACCCATCTATCATCGCTTTATCAAACAATGTCCATGTGTAAGATAGTGAGCAAACAAAATATTTTTGTAGATCATTATTCGTGAATATGACGCGGCGGCGCGAACTACAAAGAAAAAACCATGTCAAATCGATCGAATCGAATTTATAGCGAGTTCTACTGCTGTGCTGTTTTGATACTTATCGAATGCAGGTCGGCGGGCGTTAGTTGCTGTTGTGATTATTATATATTATTCCGTTCTGTAACTCAAACAAACCTTTTTTCTACTTTTTGGGTTTCAACCTTCGTACACGTACCCCTTCGCCATTTTCGAGAAAGCGATCTCACACTAAAGAAAGACCTTCCCATTAGTCCGATTAAAGTCGATGCTCATTGGTCATTTGTTTTACATTGTTGTAGTGAATCGTGAAGGAAACACCACACAAGCTTTTAGAGATTAGACAAGTGAATCCTGAGAGTATAAAAAAGGTATTTACAACGAACAAGGTTATAGAATTGATCAGTAAAGTTGATCAGGTTCTGTTAAGATAATAGAGAAACAGAAAGAACAAATCTGTTGTGGCGAGTTAATCAACGTTCAATTATATTGCGGCGCGCTTTTCATGAGATCTCATGAAGGACGTATTCTCAAATAATGATATAAATCCAGCTTAGATCTACGTCTTTTCAAAAATGATTGGAAACATAGAAAGGCAACTTACGTTTTCAGCACTTGCTGCGGTTCGCGGTTGTTGATCTGTCAAGGACTGAAATGCTCTAAGATGCATAATGTAAGTATACTAATTTCAGCTGCGTGTTTAGCATATTAAATGCTCAACACAAAATGGCATGTCGTTGACAGTTGAGCTCTCAAAACAAACAAAGACATACAGGAAGTTTGAGGTCTTTGATCTTCTCGACATTTCACGTGCCTTCTTTTGTGTTACCAGCGCACACTTTTATAGACTTTCTATAAATCAATTTTTGATATAAAATTCACTATCAAGAAATAATCCGAGTTTTTCTCATCGAACCTAAATTACAGTGTTTGTGTTGGAGTCTGATGGCAATTAATTTTCTCAAAAGTCGATTTTATGAATAGCAAAGTAAAAATACAAGACAAAGGATTGCATAGACTATGAGTGGTCCTTCCTTCTCTTTCGCTTAGTCCGTCGTGCGTGACGCGAAAGAAAACCGCGAAAAAAAAATGGCCGCGTAAAATTTCGCGCGGCTATTTTTTTCGCGGTTCTTTTTTGTCACGCACGACGGACTAAGCGAAAGAGGAGGAGGGTCTACTCATAGTCTAACGATTGCGTTGACCAAATATCAAGCAAGTAACTGTGTTTCGCCGACCAGTCGCGTTTATATTTAATTGTTCGTAGAAGATTTTTTTCCGCGAAAAATAGGAAGTGTTCTATGGTCCTCTAAATCTAGCTTAGCTTTCCTGAGGTTTTCTTGGTCTTTGTAATATCCATTTCGGTTGAAAACAAAAGCTCTAAACGTCCTTAGTACGTGAAACGAATTTAAAACATTTTTTCTGTGTTTAAACATGTTGAGTTCTTAAAACATGGATCTCAAGCTAAACAAGTAATAGAAAAAGAAAACAGTTTTATTCTAAATATAGCTGAATTTAAGGGCGCGTTCGTTAACAGTGGGATCAATCCGGAACAAGAATAATTGGAATAATGCAAGTAAGCGTTTGTTTGGGAACTATTCTCATTCCGGAATACCTGGATTTCCATTCCGGCTATTCTGCTCCCAGGAGCAGAATAGCCGGAATATATTCTGGAACATATTCTTCTTCAGGAATATCCCAAACGAACGCACCCTAAGTTTCGTAACAATGTCATTTTGAAAAAAGGTTTGTCCGCATCTGAAGTTATAACGAAGCGACACTATGACTTTATAGCGGGATAAAAGTGTATCAATTAGGGATTGCCGGTGTGTTATTCATTTTACTTCTTTATAAGAAATGCTCTAAGAACAAGTGAGAGTTAAACTATTGAATAGATTCAGAAGTAAAGTTTATCAAAGTATCGTTTTTACGTGAATCTAGTATCTCTGCAGCGCGGAAAAAGAACCTGATACGTAATTCATCCCATACATACATACATCCTTACTTGGTACGCGATGACAAATCAAAGCTGGGTCGTGCACAAACTGGAATAAAACAAAACGAATAAAAACATTCGAAATCTTAAACTGCAATAAAAACCCTGTGAAAGATCTAATAGCTTGACAAGAAGTCAAGGCATAGATATGTAGGAAACATGATCGGGAAAAAAGATAAAAGCAGATGAATCTTATAAACAGAAGCTTCAAGTTATTTTCTAACGAGCAAAAAGATATTTTTAATACAAAAAATAACTAAAGATATTTGCCGTCAATATTTCTGGCTCAGTTATCAGAAAGCAAAGTCTGACTGCCGCATTTGGTAGACCTTGGTGGTCATACTCAGCAAAATATTGCGCGATCCTCGAAAGTTTTCCAAATGATAAGTGTTTGAAGTGCAAAAAGATAGAACGGATGCGATTCATAAACCTCCACCGACACAAATGAGACCAAATGAAACATTTATGTATAAAAGCTAGGATGGAGTTGCTCGCGGCAAGAGTTGAGGAAAGTTGATTTTTTTTTTTTTTTTACAAAAACTGATTAACTTAGCTGACTGGAGCAAGTTGAGACTTAAAAGTCCGATTGTCGGGACATCTTGGCTCTATAGTGGCATAGATAATTACACATTTTCCTTAACGTGCCGCGATTTCTCTGTTTGATAATTTTCCGCCTTAATGATAGCAAGAGGCGTTGTTATTTTTAAAAGGAAGCGCCTCTGTAAATGTCCCGGAAATTTGAAATTGATTAACATGCATTGTAAGTTCTAAAATGTTATTTTCGCTGATGATTTGTTCAGAACTTAACTTAACAGGGAAATTTCATTTATCACTAGGACACCTGAAAACTTTATGGTTCATATAATTCATGCTTATAATTGGCTTGAATCGATCTGGCAAAATTTTTGCAGAAACACTGATGAGGCGAGTGTTTCTACAGTTTTAATTTTCAAATTCCACTTAACTTGAACTGATTTTTTTCACCCGGCCCCGGTTTATTTTTTTTGTCGGCAGCTTAGCCGAACCCTCCCAAATGAAAGAACTTAGCAACATCCCTTGAACGTGACATCCGAAAGATAAGAAATGCATTAACTAGCCCTTATTTGGGTTCAAAAACAAGCACGGACATTTCCTTACATTTCTGTGTGACTCGTCCAATGTTCAACGGAGTTGTTCACTTCGGGTGCAAAGAAATGGCCTGGTTGTAACTTGAAACAGCAGCTGGTTTGCAATTTGCAGAATCACATTCGGGTGTCGGGTGATATGAAAAGCAATGGTTTGAGTTGTCCATGAAAATGAAAATTCAAGCAAATTATTCGTCCGTCCGTTTACCAGAATTGTAGCACCGCTGCACATGATTTCGGTTTCCTTGATCAACGAACTTAGTAAAGTCCAAGCAAGTACATTTCAGCCCACCCCTTTCACACTCGAAGTAGGTTTCCTTTCAATCCTTCTACACAACTGGCACTCGTTGCAAAAAGTTATACATCGGCGAAACAGGGAGAGACGCCCAGGCGATGCGATTCCGAGAACACTTTGGTAACTTAGAGAAAGACGACAAAAACGCATTTAAAGTACGGAAAGCCGCAAAACTCCAGAACAGAAATTTATTTTTCAAATCGGCACTGGCTTAATTCTCACGGTATCTACGAATGTTACTCATTCAACTAATTTATTGTTGTTTGTCACGTTACCATGCACCAACAAACAGAGTAGCTCCATCATTCTGGATGCAAACCACACACAATTTCTTGATTCGTTCCGACGAGAGGCCGACGTGCGAAACGTCAACTTTCGAATCTCTTTATGGTGGCCAATTAGGCGCCACGCACCTCTCGTAAGGTTGAACAGGATTGGCCGAGAAAATAAAAAACAATAGAATGAACAACAGAAACAATGGCCCTAGTCCTGAAAACAATAGAGGTGGATGAGTCCGGGAGCAAATATAATTAGAGGTTCCGAAGAGGTGCGTGACTACTGGCCAATTCACATTATCAACCCAGTTGATAAAACCAAAGTATCTTGTAATACTACCCACCGAAGCAGCACCACAGTTTCTTTAGAAACTCACCCTCTTTATTCCCTTCACACACCCTACATCTATGCGTTGATATAAAATCTGATTTTAGTCTTTTCAACGCCTACAAACCGAGCCTGACGACTTGGTTTGGGAGCAAAATTCAGGAACGGAATCACTTAAATAGTTTGAATTAGATAAAGAAAAGGAATTCTAGCAATTACTTTGAAAGGATGATATTGGAAATAAATGCTTTTAAATTACAGTGTACAAATTTCGTTTTAAAAATAATTTTGATAATGAATTTTATTTTCTATTTGAACATCTGACCAACACAAACGGAAAGCGGCTAAAACTTGCCGGCCTTGACCTTGTCACTAGTGGCCTTTATACATTTCCAACTGTCTTGTTCGCCTAGATTCTTTTCTTATTGATAGTATTGACTATTGATCACATTTTCTCACCGAGTTCAGCCTGTGTACACAGTGTTATATTGGTCACTAATTACCTCAAACTAAGAAAAATCAAGAAATTCGTTTCCCATATTTTTGTCTTCAGTGTTTTTAGAGGAGAAGGTACATATCGCCTCATCTGGTACATATCACCCCGGGCTTCAAGAATTAAATTTTATATTTGTCCAAAGTGCACTGCCTGTTGTGGTGACACTTAAAAATATTAGACTCTCGGCGAGCCGTGATATGACGTACCCGCATGAACCCGTGCAAATATTTGTCAGGAAACCGAAAAGTTTGTTAGCCATGTATTACAGTGCACGACCGGCATCGGTTTAAAACTGGTGTACGTGACTCATACACGCTCTCTTTGACAACCATCGAGCAAAGGAGTTCCCGTTTTGATTCTAAAAAAAGACGTACTAGTGCGCGAGCGCAGTACGGAACACGGTGTATTGTTTTCCAAGAGGACAAACACCAAACCACAATTTAGTACTCTCCTTAGACGTCTCCTTAGGTTTCCCGACAAATGATGACATTGCAATAAAAAAGTGATTTTGGGCAGGGCATATAAGAAGTTTTAACCCTTTGATGCATTAAAATTACAGCTATTTTGATTAGAATTTACTGATACAGCTATCAACCCGTCGATATTCAATCTCAAGCTAGGAAGTAGGGTGCGTTTCTTTAAGATAGCCCTTTTCACGGTTAATTTTTCTCATCTGCATTACAATGTAATCCAACCAACGTGGATGCGAGGTAATTTCGGGCTAAAACTGCAAAATAGCCCGAAATTGCCTCGCATACATGCTAGATTTCATTGTAATGCAAATGAACAAGGTTAACCGTGAAAAGGGCTATTCTATATGGTGTCGGTTCGTCTTTCTGAACCACCTAGAAAAGGCAGGCTCTAATTTAACACTTGTCAAAACTATATCTAGTAACGTTGACAGTATATTAATATCAATGTTTGTCTTCTGTGAGTTGCAGATAGGCAACTTTGACAGTTTGTATTCAATAATTTGCTGTTTGCGTTCTTTTTTATATCGTTAAATACATTTAACTAAACCATGTGTAAGATGTCGTTGTATTTTGCTGAGGATTTGAGCCCGAAAACGTTCCGGGCTAACATGTCTCATCTAGTTTTGAAAACAAGTGCTACGCGTAGATCCCAGGGCGTAGATCACTTGTTTTCGACAACCAAAACCACTCCTATACAACCATTCTTGATTCATAATGTACATGTTCATTGTGTTTGTTTTCATTTTCCTGACGAGAGAACACAAAGCTTAACATTCCTAACCATGGTAACTTCAGTTAAGTCTTAGGAATGTTTGACACATTTTTCTTTAGTTTACCTGCATGGTTTCCCGCCCTTCATACAACGAAAGTCCTTAAGCTCGGAAAGAACAAAACACATGAATTAGCAGCCAGCTGTAGAGGGTTTGATAGGCGTTATATTTAAAGTAAACTTCGTTCGTTGGTCTATTGTTTTGATGCCTCTACGATAGATTTTTGTCAGATTTGTTTTAATGGAGCACTTCCATTGTGTGACGGTTTCGATTTGAGATTTTGGTGGTAGTTTTATCAGTTTGGCACTTGCTGACAAATGCCATTAAAATCTCGCAATATCAGAGGTCGCAAGGTTTAGACGGACAAGGGTTATGAAACAGATTCTATCGAGCGAACCATTTAAAAATAGAATGAAAATGATAAGAAGGATATCTGGCTGAATTGCTCGAGATTTTGAGGCAAGCAGAATGCAACTTTCGGCCTCTGTGCCCCTGCAGGGAATACCGGAGTTTAACTCACATTAAATATTGATATTCAATTGTCAATGTCAACATCAATCATTCGCTCCATGACAAAAACATTTGAATTCATTGTTCGTTTTTTTCCTCCCTTTATTTTTCATAATTTAAGAAAAGGCCTGTTGGCAATTCAAACTATACTGATATCTATGCCATTGTCCATCCCGTATTTACCCTGCAGTCAGTCGACATCTGTAGATTTCAAAAGCACAATATCTCGAAAGTGCCCAATTTCCAGTTTTTTGTTTGCAAAAAGAACATCTTCTTAATGTCATCTTTTGTGTTGATTCACCTGCTGTAAAAAAATCACTTATGCATAATTTATTCCATGGCAGATTTTCAAGAGAACAAGTAATGCCGGAGTGACAAGCGCGTTTTCAAATGGCGGGAGGTTAGTTTGGCATCGAAATTGACAATAGCAATCAACGTTTTAGTCGGTTTTTAGCACATTGCGAAGAAAAAAAATCACCCGGAGGGCAAATAGAATCACTTACTACGTACTTCGTTTGACTGAGAGCTTGTAATTAGTTTGGTAATGGCAGGCAGTAAACAAGAAATTGCAAAGTAAACAAAACGAAACTTCATGGAGGGAAATTAACGTCTTTTAAACATTTTAGATAAGAATACTTCTTACTTGGAAAAGTATGCCTATACTATTTAACGTGATGTGCATCACTAAAAGCGTTTAATATCAGTGGCTTGCCCGAGCATATTATTTGGAATTGAAATTCAATTAAGCTTCTCTGGGTCGAATGCAAACTGCGAGAAAGACGATCATATCGCCAGTGTGGTGAGACCTTGACTAAATTCAGCGCAGTTTTTACCGCGACTGACGAACTGTGCCATTTTAACACCGGGGAGTAACAAGGCCAGAAAACAAAGTATACAAAAATTTTAACTTAGCCCAAACATAATGTATTATGCGAATATTGCTTTAACCTTCCAAATCATCCCCCATGCAGCGAGCGTATAAAGGCTTTGGTCAGTAGAAAGAGATCCACACTAGTGTACTAAGTTCAGTGTAAGTAAACCGCAATGAAGGTCGATAAATATGCCGCTTATTTTTTATTCAAAGTGGTATATCAGGCGATATCTTTCAAGTTAGTCACTGCTTTAGTAAGCGAGAATACTTACGGGTCTCCGCTACCAGAGAGTCGTGTTATTTAGGCCACAGCAAGTCCCAGGCAACTGCAAAAATCACCTTAATTCTAAAAAATACCGGAAAAACTGTACATTACTGACCATTCATAATCGAAACTACTGCCGACTCTTGCCTTTCAAGGCTTCATTATGAAGCCTAACTGAAAATAAATACTAGCCATTTGAAATTCATTCAAAACATCTCTACAATGTGAAGCTGATCGATTTCACAAACACGTCCAACTTGACCGATAAAATCTTTGCGCTACATTCGCCGAGTCAATTGCAACTTCATTCATTAACACAACAGATTGAGGTCCTTACCTGAGAGCCGTTTGCTCGGGGAACACTGATTTTGTTTTTTTACAACAAACCGCTCGTTTGCTGTAAACGCCGGACTTCTTGGCACAATTTAAATGCTTTTATCGTCCATCCGCCTCGCCTATCCATAGTAAATAAGTGAATTAATTGTACTCGTAGTTTAGTATGCAAACGTCACTGCTCATACAATTGGAGCATTGTTTGTTCGTAATCGGCAGGTGATTTCACTAGTTTGGCTCGGAAAACATTACTTGAACTTTTGATGAGATGCGGCATGAAATTGAATTATTCACAGCTGTTTAGCGCGCTTCATCGTATAATTTAAAGAGTTCTCCCAGGGTTGCACTGTTCCCTCGTCCTTCGTAATCCTTTCGGGCGACACCTCTTTTCCTTTTTCATTTCTTCCAGCATAAGACTGGTTTGGCCCGCATGACCTAAGGAAGACTGCATTTCTCATGGGGAGGAAATATAGATATACTGTATAGGTTGAGTTGTCTTTGTAAATTTATGCGCTAGCGACTTCTCTTTGTGTTTGTTTTTCTCATAACACGCTGCACATCACGATTTTTATTTTTTTACAAAACGTACCGCTCGACCTTTATGATGCATTAAAGAACATTTAAGATAAAAGAATTATGATATATAGAGAATATTAAGTCATCCTGTGTTAAAGGCAATTTTCGCTTTAGTAATGACAACCGCCACGAGAGAACACACATCAAGTTTTCTTCCATCCTGCCGTAGGGAAGGACCATTTTTCAAACTACTGCAGCAAAAAGACAAAGGAGAGAGTTAAATTACAGAACTGGGCAAGCATGGAATAACTACAATAGTACGACCAAATGGGTGTTAAAATGAATGTCGCAAAATTAAAACAGGCCTGCGTAATTGTAAAGCTGAATGCTTGAAGATTACATTATTCACCGAGGAAATGAAACGATTTAACGTAAATCCTTAATTTTGCACGTAAACTAAAAATCAGTTTTCTTCAAAGTGATTAAATGAAATAGAAAAATGAACAACTCGAAAGTTCCGAAAAATACAGCTAATCCATGATTTGTGGTAGGTTTGCTCGTGGCCAAGTAGTTTGCCTGAAAATGAACAAGATTGAATATTAATTAGAGGATTTTGAAGAAATTCTGATAAGAGACTTTTTATGATAAAACGACCCATCACAAATATCGATTAACAACTCACACGGAATGAGAGATTTTTTTCATTAAAGGTTACCACGTTCAAGTTAAGCACATTAATCATCATAAGAAGTAAGCTTGTACAGAAAGGTTTGTGTGAGAATAAGTGCTGTAAGTGTAAGAAATGACAAAAAAAAATAATAAAAAAAAATCATACGCAGTTTTTTTGTACAAACTGACAGGGAAATATTTAATGATTCTTCTAATTAACCAAGAAAATACTTCAGTAAAATCTACAGCAGTGATATAATGCTTTGAAGTCATGTCCCCGAGGAAAATACGGCAGTCGGCCATTAGGAAGCAAGTTATTGGATATCTCATGGTCTTCGTTTGCACTTGTTTCGTGCACGGTTGGAGGTAGATTATTGTTTTGAGATGTCATACTTTTTTTCCGAAATCCACCCTGGAACGCTATTAGACTCGCTTAAATCAGTCTTAAAAAAAGCAAAGACAACAGCCAACGAGATGGCAGATTTTAAGGCTTTTAGTACTAAACGTGGATAATTAAGAAAGAAAATTGCTTTTAATAACGTTAACATATTCACCGCTAACAATACAAAAATTTCAAAAAGTATAAAATTACCATGAGTGTATGAACTTAAAAGTTTTCCCGATCCATTCATTAAAAACGTCGCAAGATATATACTTTTATAAATGTCACCTTAAAGAGAGATTATCCATAACAAGGTAAAAATATACATAACAACTGAAAAACGCTAAACATATAATCATTTCAGTAGTTTACATATACAGGCACAATATAAGCTTGAAAACCCAAACAACGGGATAAAAAAAGGAAACGCGTTCCCTGTTTCAGGGGCGGTTCCAAAGTAGGAGTGGGGTAGGGGGAGGGGGTACTTTTTTTAGCAAAGAGAATCCGGGAACTCATCTTTTTCTCAGGGTTTTTCTCTGCATGTGAGAAAAACTCAGTCGACCACTGCTGTCTTCTTAAAACAAAACTTCTCAAGATTGATTTTCATATAAATGATATAATCCTTTCCATTTTCAAATTATCAAATTGATTGGTTAACCACCGTAGAATTTGGAAAGCTTTCCAGCATAAAATTCATTTCGGTAACCGTAGCAATATCAAAATTTTCGTTTGCAATTGGTTCTCCGCGCGATTTTTTTTGTTACGTCATTAGAGCGTGATCATCTCATTGTCCACTCAGTACAGTAACAGGTGCCCCATTCAGTTAAATTCGCTCAAACTGGACACCTACGCCATTCTTGATTAATTACATGCACTTAATGGGTTTCTTTTGTAGTGTTTCTTTTGTAGTGTTTTTCAGTGTATAAAACTGAAGAAATATACGGCCAAAAAATATATGGCCAAAAAAGTTCCTCAAAGACTTCAAAAACTGGAATTTAGTTATAGATACGATTACGAGTCACTGGATTTAGTGAAGCACAGTTCAGGGAATAAACGTGGTTTTAATTTAATTCCACATGCCTGCGAACACACGCATAGCGCTGTTAGCATATGGAACGAGCAGAGCCCGCTGTATTGACAGACTCTCTCTCGCTCGGAAATTTTGAAGCTTCTCGCTCTGAATTGACTCCACTCAGCCCAATTACTATCACTTATCAACGTTCAAAATTCGCTAATACACTGATCAGCTTACCTTTATTAACTTCGAATTGATAATCAAGTATTAAGTGTTTTACTTGGCCGCAGAGGTAGCAGGATTTTTTTCAGCCTCTGCCAGGTGCAGCGCGAAAAACGATGAGAGAAAAAGAAGAGAGGGCTTGGGATTTTTTCCGCTCACCGTTTTTCGTGGTGGGCTTCAACCAAATGAACGCCAGGAAGAGGCTGCGGCTTCTTTATATACTAATCATAAAAATTCCAATTTCCTCGACTGTGATTGGTTTAAAAGTCTCCTATTTTCCACTAATTCTATTATTTAATAATTCACTTGCAAAGTTGTTATCGGACAGTTTGTTATCGGATAGTTAGTTAATGGACAGTTATCAACCAATCGCAACCTTGGTTTCAATCAGTAACAATTTACGCCTTATTTGTCAATTTTCCCTTTTTTTTGATAACTCGGCTAGTCTTCTTTTCTTGGAAATTGTAATTTTTATGACTAATTAACAATTAGACTACGAGCCCGAGTTTGTATACGAATTGGACGACACGAAGTCCTTTTACCATTACTAATCGTCCAAGATATCTATTTCTTTCAACAACAATCGTAAGAATTTCTAATTATTACGATGATATCACCTATTTGATAGTTTTCTCGGTTCTCTTCACCTGTTTACTGGACATTATATCGATATGGTAAGGAGAAATTTCATGTGTATCTCTCATAGGATTAAAGCACCAGCTACTTTTATATTTGTCTTTGGGCTTCTAACTTCCGGTTTTTAGTCCACGTTGATAACTATACTTTACAATTACGACACTAATTGATATAGAATTTGTTTTTCGGACTATATAATACCATTATATGATATTAAATCACAAGGACGTTTGTGGCGTGTGACATAGGAAAGACAGTAGGCTTCGACGTCCTCTTGTACCTTCCCGCCCCTCCTTGGTAGTATTGCTGAATCGAAGCACTCCCTGGATGACGTCAGATACTTTCCAGCCACGCGAGTGTAAACACACCAGTGTCCTGAGGAGCTTTGAATGAAAACCAGACAAGTGTTACACAAAACAAGTAGATAAAAAGGGATTGAAACAACGATTAAAGATCAGTCAAATTACAGAGTCTTAGCTCTCGAACCGTAAAATGAACCAACTTTAATTTTAAAACAAATATAACGAGTCGGTAAGACAAGATTAGGGAGCTTAAGCAAACCACGACGGCGACGGCAACGAGAACGTCACCAAACAAAAGATTTAATGAGCAGAACAATGGCTGTGCACGTGCGTTATAAATCTTTGTACATTTCTTTGCCGTCCTGTGCAAAACAAGAAGTTTAAGGTGATTCCTCAGTATTGCATTGCGCATCCCTACTGCGCACGATTTTTGCGTCATTAGCGCTTGCACGTATACAACGAAATAAAATTTCCCTCAAGCTAAGCTCGGTAGCGAAATATATGCTCGTTTTCTTTTAAACGAGCATGGTGACCTATATTTTTTATTGCATAATAATAGTGTGCATATTGTCCTCTTTAATTTAAAAGAAAAACTAAAAAAATTTATCGGAAGCAAAAAAAGATATAGGTGAAAGAGGACACCAAACCGTTACTCTAGATCTGTGATGCAAATTATTACCGCAAAAATAACGACTCTACGAACGCTTTACGTCCACGTCGTTTCAAACAGTGCAATGTTTCCACAAATTTTATAGGATATTGTTCTATATGCCCTACTCTTTCTTCCTGTCAAGTTTTTTCCTGAGTATTACTTTTATAAACTATGTTTCGAGCTACCGAAAAATGTAACGTGGACCGATGAATAACGCAAGTGATTAGCACGAGTACAGGCACAAATGAGGTAAGATTGGCCCATCACATCTCTTAAACGAGAAAGGTGACCTGTCATTTTTCTTGTATTTTTCGAAACAGTGCTTGGAAGAGAACATTCAGGGAAAGTTTCAAAAAAATTCATCGGCAACTTTTATTTCTGAGGAATCACCTTAAGGTAATTCCCTTGAAATTGTTCTACTATCAAATTTTTTTTGAAACTTGGCGTAATGAACATTCATGATATGAACATAATAAAAATGCAATAAAAAAGTGGGGTCACCGTGCTTGTTTACGCGTCAGCAGGCTCTAAAAATGGGGTATTTTTCCTGGTTGCGTGTTAAAAGTTCGAATCACCTTCATACAGAATTAAATCTTGATTACTTGAAAGGCACAAAGTTTTGTCTTGAAAGTAAAGCTTCATTTATTGGCATAAGCAGTATTGCTTCATTTAAGCCGTTTTTGATTGCCTGGTTGCGGGAATATCGCAATTTTTCGGACAGTTCCGTGGTTAACTTGAAGTCCTTGCCTTGGCCAATATACACCCAGTTGGGAACTATTTTCCAAAAAAAAAATGTTCTACTATCAAACTATTTTTCGTCTTCAAATATGTTCTTCATGAGATTGTTCTTAGCAAATACCTGGAAAAAAAATCGGGGGTCACCGTGCTCGTTTAAGAGAAAAGGAGAATTTATTCCGTTATCGAGCTTAGTTTGAGGGAAATCGCTTACGTTTTGCACGTGCACGCGCTCATGTGCGCGCGCTAATGACGCGAAAATCGTGCGCAGTAGGAATGCGCAATGCAATACTAAGGAATTACCTTGAGGCTGGTTTTCCCTAGCGCATAAGCATAAGCACAAGCCGACATGCGCAGAAGCAGTAAGATGTTGATAATTAGCACCTTTTGATCGAAATTTCCCTAATAAAAGGCGCAAATCATCAAGATTTTACTGCTTCTGCGTATGTCGGCTTATGCTTACGCGCTAGTGAAAACCAGCCTAAAATGACCAAGTTCTGCGTTGCCTACAGAACGTGGACGACGACGGCTAATTTCTCGTATTTCCATTTGGAATAAAACGCCGCCGTTGCATATTTAGCTTGAGCACGATTTTAGAGCCACTGGCGAACCGAAGAGATCTGAACATTTTGAAACCCCTTGAGAAGCACGGATGGCAAGCGCGGGAAGAAATAAAACCCATTGAAGGCGCGAGAAAACGTAACCCACTGCAAGCGCGGGTAAAGGAAGAAACTCATGAAAACAAGAGGCAAGAGAGACCTGAACTGCCCAATAAAACTAACTCCAGGAAGAATGTAAAAAACAAATGCAATCTTGCAACTTACCCGCGACATTTTCCGGTCACCAAAAGTATGATAAACTACAACAGGACACCCAGCAGCAGATGCAGCCACCCATTGAATGACAGCCTTGAGTTCTGGGTCTCCTCTGAACACCCCGCATCCCCAGTTCCCTGTTGCAACGGGGCGTACCCGGGATTCCCCGATGGGAGCCTCAAAAGATGCCTCTGCAATTTTAACAGCTCCGCATACTGTTAAAGCACTGAAACGTTCCGCGAATTCACCCAATGTTTGCTCGTCATTAACCTCTTCATCTGAGAACGAAGGCGACCCTTCTAACGATCCAGTTCGAAGTTGTTTTTCATCCCGTCGGTATCGCTCACCTTCTTTCGTCGCTTTCTCTGATCTCTCCCTTATCATCTCCGACGCTTGCGTCACTCCATGCCGCATAATTTCTTGGGAAAGTTTCTCCGCTGTATGAAGGATAGTTTGTGAAACTTCCGAAGAGTAAACACCTAAGCCGCTATCAGAAGAGAACTTGTCTACCTCACTCAAGTCGCTCTGTTCGTCCTCTGAAGATTCTGACGATCTTACGTCACTCTTGTCCAATGAACTGATTTCTGGTTCGTTGTAATCACTTT
>JAHPZR010000143.1:57500-69703 GCA_019787425.1 Platygyra sinensis | reverse complement strand
TGGAAGCAAGAGTACCAGGAGGAAAAAGTTACCTTCGCCACGACAGCAATAATCTTGAACATCCTAAGCTTTCCTGCTACGATCGTGATGAATGTGCTGGTGATAATGGCGGTGAAGACAAGACCCAGTTTGCAAAGTAAATATAACATTTTGCTAGCCTGTTTGGCCGGAACAGACCTATTAGTAGGAGCCACTTCACAGCCAAGTTACATCGTAGGGCAGATTTATGTCGTAAAAGGTTTACCTCTGTCGGAATACTGCCGATACCACAAGCTGACCAATTTTCTAGTTTTAATTCCTATTTTTGCGTCTGTGTTTCATCTGACACTGATCAGTATCGAACGCTTTGTAGCTATGAAGTATACATTTCGTTATATAACAATTGTTACAGGACTTCGCTTAAAAGTAGCTGTTGTTAGTTCCTGGGTCTTTGCATCTTTCCCAGGTATTTTGCGACGTCTTTCTGAAAAGTTGGAATTTATTTCCGCGGTCATACTTACAATAATTCTATTTCTTAACATTTTGTTGATAATTTTTTGTCATTTGTCGGTTTACTTGGTAACCCGTCGCCACGAGAAACAAATCAAATGTGAACAAGTCTCACCACAAACCATCGCAGACTTTGCAAAGGAAAAAAAAGCTCTGAAAACTACCAGGATAATTATAATGGCTTTGCTTGTATGTCTTTTTCCCCTGTTTTTGTTTGTTATGTTTTGGAGCGTCTCCTCTGAGAGTAGTAGTTATATTGTGAACGTGATAGTTTTGTCTCATCCTGTTTGCATATGGTTTTCATCGCTCAATTCTCTGTGTAATCCGTTCATATACTGCTATAGAAATAAGATGTTTAGAAAGACATGCGAGGAGCTGCTAAGAATGAAGTGCACAAACTTAAACAAGGAATAAGAACTTATTTAAAGAAATATTATTACTCTCTCGTAATATCAATAATGCCATCTGGAATTGCTAAAACTAAAGTTATTATTGTTGAAATAAAGTTTGTTGGAAAGTAATTTAGGGCGTTGTCAGTTTCTTTGAAGGAGAGAATAAATGAGCTTTGAAACATCCAAGCAAACTATTGTTTAGCCACAGTTCAGTTTAGCTTTCTCCTACTTTAAAATTAATAACTAAATTTTAAGGAGAATAAAATAATATGACATGCTTATCAACACCAACCCTGCAAAGCAAGAGTCAGTTAAAGGTCTCAAAGTTTTTATGCATAAAATCTGAACTCCGTGAAAGCGGGTTTCTGCTTTAAAAAAAGGTTAAAATTTATTGACTAACATGCACTGTACTGTAGTTAAAAGCACAACATAAATAATCCCTTGCACTTGAAATTAAATTCCTTGTCGAATTTCAGTCATATTCCGATAATATCACTCGGACAGTAAATCAGTCGATGACAGCTGATATTTGTAATAAAGAGCTGAAGCCAAATTTTATGTTTTAACATAAGTTTTAACGAAGAATACTAGTTATTATTATTTTTTTAGTGATTTGATTGTGTTTCAATGTTCCCCTCTCAGGAAATAGTACTTCAACATAGTTTACAAAATTTTAATTCAACATTTCCGAAACGGTTTTTGGCCATTTGCCAAAAGATTACTTAAGACTCTTGACGAAATATTACTTAAGTTGCTTTCCATTTTAAGAAAGATTGCTTTTTGTCCTGTAAAAAGATCCTTGGAGGACCTTTCTGAAATTGTTCTTTTCTAATGTTAATTTATATTTTGAGAAATATTTCTCGGTGAAATTTTACCTAAATAAAGGCTTTGTACTGCTATAGAAATAAATCTTCCGAAAGACATGCAAGGAGCTGCTTAGAATGAAGTGCACAAGGAGTAAGAAAATTTAAAAAAAAAAACATGAGTGGTGTGCGAAATCAATAAAAATGCTGGAATTGCTAATATTAAAGTTAATAATAACATCATGATAAAATGAACTTCGGTTGAAATTAATTTAGAGTGTTGGTTGTCACTTTATTTTACTGAGAGAATTGGACTTAAAAACATTGCAAGTTACTGTTTAGCTACATACCATTTTTCTGTTTTAGTTTTAGATGGCTTCCATTGCAACTGCGAATCCTGCACTGTTAAAAAATAAGTTGATTTCGCTTTCTTGCATATCGATGAATCAACCGCAAACTGCAAAGCAAGTGCAACTTGAAAGTGTGAAATCTTAAACTCATATCTATACTTGACAAAGTAGTTCGTTCTTGAAAAAGATACTTCAAAATTTCCCAACTAGCATTACAGTTCGATAAACAATACTTTTTTATTACATTGAAATTAAATTCCCTGACGAATTTCAGTTATCCGAACTCGCTTCGCGGCTCGGTAAATATCCACCACTAGCCACCGACAATGAGGTGAATAGTTGTTTTAAAATTAAAGGGCCTTCCGAAAATGAATATTAATTATCACCATTTATTTTGAAAATGAGATGATTCGAAGGACACGCAAGGAGCTACTTAGGCCGCGTCCGCACTAATCCGTTTTCAAACGAAAACGGAGCTGTTTTGCTCCGGATACGGCTATCGTCCACCCTACAACGCCGAAAACGATCACCAAAAACGGAGCCATTCGAAAACGCTCTCCAGAGTGGAGCGATTTGAAAACGATGCTTTTAGAAAACGCTGTTTTCTAGTGTGGACGGAGAAAACGATGCTATCTGAAAAGGGTGACGTCATCAAATCAGACACGACCGGGCGCCAGACAACTCGACCCTGAGTATCCAAAATGGAACCAATTTCCCAGACCGATATATTGTAATGTACATGCGTAGAGTTCATTTGAGCATGCGCAATGAGGGTATAAAAGCGTTTTCAAAACGGATACGGCGTTGTAGTGTGGACGGGCGAGAACGATACGAAAACGATAAATGTGGATGCAAATCTTTTTGAAAACGGAGCAAAACTGATAATATTAAAGCAAGAGAATAGAGAATATGATGTGGTTCATGAGCTCTTAATTAAATATATTAATAACATTATGTTGGAATAAACTTCGCTGGAAATTGATTTAGACTGAGTTTTTTCGGTTTCCTGAAGGAGAGAAATAAAGTTTAAAATACGGCGAGTTATACCATGTTTAACTACCATTGAGCTTTTGTTCTCTCAGTATTATACGACGTAGATATTAATTGCAAATCCTGCAATGTGAATAGAAAGTTTCGCTAATTAAAAATAAAAATAAAACTAGCTAGATTTTCAGAAGAATAAAAGAATATTAAGTGCATATCAATTCCTTATTAATGAATCAAAAGCAAACTGAAAAGCAAGTACCATTTGAAGGCGGGAAAGATTTTACGCATATCCAAACTTCGTGAACGTTCCATCTTAAAAAATGTTTTAATATTCCTTATCTAACATTACTAATTTTTATAAACGCAACCATTTTTTTTTTTTTGCATTTGAATTCCTTGTATTGATTTCGTTTTACCTGAGTCACTCGAACTTTAAATGAGTCGCCGACAGCTGCCGCTTTCAATGAACAAGCGCAAACAAAAACTATATTTACAAAAGAGGTCCGATTACGCATAATAATTATCAACATTTGTTTCAGTGTTTTGACTGTGTCTCAACGTTTATAACTTATAAGAGTTACATCGCGGAATAAAAATTACAAGGTTTAATTTGAAATTTGCGAAATGGGCTTTGTCGCTTCAAGAGTTACATATATTTGTTAAGATTTTTGGCGAAATGTTGCTTTCCATTTTTCCATTTTTGAGAATGATAAATTGCGCTTTGCTTTCTGGAATAAACTTCAAGATTCCTTGCCAAATGAGCGTTTTGTGGTGTTCATTGTTTTCTTTTAAATTAATTTCGTATATAGGCTGTGATCTAGTGAAACATATTTCCTTGGCCTTTTGAAATAGAACCACGAGCTGAACATCCACTAAAAAAAACTCACCTTGAACGTAACCAAGAGACTATCAGGTGAGAGAACACACCCCCATGCCCTATGATAATCCTTTTCAATCTATTTTAAGCTTCGCGTCACGCTGTCAAAGTTATTTTTAGTCTCGCTCCGATGATCACGCAAGCAATGGCCAACGATCATCAGGTCGTGTCCATCTGAATAAGAAATTGAAAATTTAGCGGGTTAAGAGAAAAAAAATGTTTCTTTTAAACTGCCGCATTGTTAGCATTGGAAATCATTTTCAGAGCTGGACAGGAAAATTATACGTGCTTCTCCAAAGTCGTAAAAAAGAATTCGTGTCATTTCCCTACATGAATGATGAATGATTAACATAACGTGCCAAGACTCGAATTTCTAACCTGTTTGAAAGTCGTTTCTCGGAAAGTGCCGAACGGATTGAAGCGAAAAGCATCTCTTTCGAAAGGCATTTTAAAGCGCAAGACAGCTAAAATATTTGTTACGCGTTTGCTAGAACTTTCGCTCCAAAAATACCGGTGCAAATGTTTGTATATTAAATTTCGGAAGTGCTGTGTAATATGATTTACCGGATTTACTGCAACGTTTGGATCAAGAGAGGTCTCTTTGAAGAGCCCTGTTTCCAAAGCGCCAGGCAGGAAAATTATCTTCGATGTGTTCAACCCAAGTTTACTTCGAAAATAAAGTCTTGTCATTTCTCTCCATGACATGATTCCCAAGACGCGTCATGTCGTTTCTCGAAAAGTACTGAAGGGATTAAATCAAAGAAAACATCTCTTTCGAAAGGTTATTCAAAGCGCAGGGCAGCTAAATACTTGTTTCCCGTTTGTTAGAATTTTCGCTCCGAAAAAATGCAAATTTTTGCATATTTAATTTCGAAATTGCTGTGTAATATTTACCAGAGTTTGGGTGTCACGACGAAGAAAGTGCCTCTCTAGAACAACAACATCGATTTTGATCGAGAGAGACCTATTTGGAAAGCCTTTTGAAAGTGCTTGGCAGGAAAATTATGTTCTATACGTTTATCCTGGGTTTACTTCGGAAATTAGTGTTGTAAGTCTAGCCCTCTGAATGACTGGTTCACATTAGGGGCCGGCTAACAAGAATTGCATTCTTAACACGCTCTCAAGTCGTTTCTAGAAACGTACCGAGCGGCCTAAAGCTTGAAAAATACCTCTTTTGAAAGCTCTTTCAAAGCGCCAGAAATTTAAGAATTATTCTTCCTCTGACCTTGCGAAATGCGCTTCGAAAATCCCGGCGAAAGGTTTTTGCATATTTGATCAGATTTAAATTGGCCAATCAGGAGTCTTTCGTAAAATAGCATCGCAGTTTGGCCGCGCACTAAAATTAGATTGAAAAAGATTATCACTGGAAGAGGCCCATGTATGGGGAAACTGTTCTCTCACCCTCATAGTCTCTTGACGTAACTGAATCTAAAGCGGGATCCTTCGAGGATACACGTCCCATGAACGAGATGGTCTGGAAGCAGGAATACTAAGTGGAAAAAATTGCTTTTCCCATGACAGCAATATTCCTAACATCCTAAGCTTTCCTGCGACGATCGTGATGAATTTGCTGGTGATAATGGCAGTGAAGACGAGACCCAGATTGCAATTCAAAGTAATTATAACATTCTACTGGCCTGTTTGGCTGGAACAGACCTGTTGGGAGGAGCCGCTTCAAAGCCGAGCTACATCTTGGGGCAGATTTATGTCATAAAACGAATAGCCCTTTTCACGGTTAGTTTTTCTCATTTGCATTACAATGTAATCCAACGTGGATGCGAGGCAATTTCGGGCTAAAACTGCAAAACAGCCCGAAATTGCCTCGCATACATGCTCAATTTTATTGTAATGCAAATGAGCAAAGGTAACTGTGAAAAGGGCTATTTATTTTTTTCCAAGAGGGCACAGTAACGAATCCTGCAATCTGATTGGTTCTTAGCGCGGTCCGGATTTTCCTATCTCTGACCACGGTCACGGTAACGGCGGGAAACAGCGCGGGTGAAATTGTCATGTTCAGCTAGGTTTCGTGAATGAACTAGAGGTAGTCGTCGATCTTTTCCCTTTTTACACTTCCATGGACGATTAATAATCAACGGAAGTTTACCTCTGTTCACTTTTAAATAGCAAGGAAGGTCACTGTAAGTAGATTAAATTGAGTATTTTGTAGCTCTGAGAGTTTGTGTGGTTGGTTGTAGCTCGGCGTTGTAATGGCGCGCAATTCTGTGTTTTTCACCGCACAATTTTAAGCTAAAAGAGGTCAAATGCCATCGAGTTTAGCCTCTCTGATAGTTGCTGTATCTAAGAGAAATTCTGTAGAATATACTTAACGAATTTCCTCGCTTTCTGCTACTCAATTTACGGTAAAAAGGTATGATTTCGAGTGATTCACAACGACTGATAGAAATTGTGCTCGTAGTGCAACTTCAGTCAAACTTTGCGCGAAATTTCACTATCGCGAAAACACTTTTGGAGAACTTAACTGGTGAATTAGATGCAACTAACATAAAGCAATTCAAAATAAATCTGTTGATACATCTTTCTTTGGGTAGTGTCTGAGTTTACTCGCTCGTTCGTTCGTTAGATGTTTTACGATGGTTTGTAGCCCAATTCAATAACCAAGTTGTGTAAACCCAATGGACCTTTTCGCTTGCACATTTTGTTTTCTCAATACAGATCGTGTGATGATACTCAGGAGATTTGATCTTTTGTTTTGCTCATTAAAAAGGGTACATGCAAGCATGAATATGTCTGCATGTACTCTTTTTTTCTATTGTAAGCAAAATCATCGCAGGAAAAAAATAAATAAGTTATTTGCCGGCTTAGGGTCGGTCCGTATAGTGAAAACCTGAGACCTCGGTCACAGTTTTTCACTATACGGACCTCCCAGCCGGCAAATAACATATATATCTGTGTCGGAGTACTGAGGATATCTCAAACTGATCAATCTTCTGGTCTTAAGTCCTATCTTTGCATCCGTGTTACATCTGGCCCTGATCAGTATAGAACGGATTGTAGCTCTGAACTATACTTTTCGTTATGCAACAATTGTTACAGGGCTTCGTTTAAAAATAGCCGTTGTTAGTACTTGGGTCTTCGTATTTTTCCCAGCTATTTTGCAAAGTCTTTCAAAAAATTTGGGATTTATTTCCAATGTCGTATCTGTAACGGTTTTATTTGTGAACATTTTCTTGATACTTTTCTGTCATTTATCAGTTTACTGACCCGCCTAGACTAGCTTATGCTATCCGCGGGCATGTTTAATGTTTAATTTTTAAATTTGAAAACAAAATAAAATGTATGTAAAATGTATGTAAAAATGTATGTAAACCGTCGTCACGAAAAGCAAATCAAATGTGAACAGAATTCTCTGTAAGCTGTCGCAGACTTTGCAAAGGAGAAGAAAGCTCTGAAAACTACAAGGATAATTGTAATGGCCTTGCTTGTATGTCTTTTCCCTCTATTTATGTATGTATTTTTTTGGTTTCTCTTTTCTAAGAGAAACAGCTACACTGGGAACGTAATATTTTGTCTCATCCCGTTTGCATATGGCTGTCATTGCTCAATTTTCTGTGTAATCCGTTCATATACTGCTATAGAAATAAACGTTCAGAAAGGCATGCAAGGAGCTGCTGAGAATGAAGTGCACAAACTTTAACGAGGAATAAGAACTTATTAAAAGAAACATTACTGGCGTGTGATATCGATAAATAAATGCATGCTGGAATTGCTAAAGCTGAAGTTAGTATTGTTAAAATAAACTTAGTTGAAAAATAATTTAGAGCGTTGTCACTTTCTTTGAAAGAGAGGAATAAGCTTTAAACCACCAAAGGATCTATTGCTTAACCACAATTCAGGTTAGCTTTCTTTCAGTTTAAACGACTTAAATTTTACTTGCAATTCTAGTAGCATTAAAGAAAGTTTTCGCTAAATAAAAATTACTTGCTAAATTTTAAGGACAATAAAACAATATGACATGCGTATCGACAGTAACCCTTAAAAGAAAATGTTACTTAAAGGTCTCAAAGTTTTTGCGCATAATATGTGAACTTCGTGAAGGTTTCTGCTTAAAAAAAAAAGTTTAAAATTTCTTGACTAACATGCAGTCTACTTCAGTTAAAAGAATAACAAATATTATCTCTTGCACTGGAAATAAATTCCTTGTCGAATTTCAGTAATATCCTCATAATATCTCTCGGACAGTAAGTCAGTCGATGACAACTGATATTTGAAAAAAGAGCTTAAGACAAAACAAAACTTTTAAGGAAGATTACTAATTAAAAACGTTTGTTTTAGTGATTTGATTGTGTTTCTGTGTTGACTTCTCCGATATTTCAACATAGTTTACAAAATTTCAATCAAAGTTTGCGAAATGGTTTTTGTCAGTGACAAAAATTTCTTAATATTCTTGACGAAATATTACTTAAGTTGCTTTCTATTTTGAGAAAGATTGCTTTTTTCTTGTGAAAAGATCCTTAGAGGACCTCTCCGAAATCATTCGCTTCTAGTTTACTTTGCCCAATGTTAATTTATATTCTGAGAAATATTGCTCGGTGAAATTTTACCCGACCAAAGGTTTTGTGGTGTTTATTGTTTTCATTTTAATAAATGTAGTATTTAGACGTTGATCTTACAACGTGGGGCAGATTTATGTGATTAATGGTCTATCTTTGATGGAATACTGCCGTTACCTTAAGCTGACCAAATTTCTGGTCTTCACTCCTATTTTTGCACCCGTGTTACATACACTGATCAGTATCGAACGGTTTGTACCTATGAAGTGTACTTTTCGTTTAGTATAACGACTGGTACGGGGCTTTGTTTATTGGTTTACTTTGAAACCCATGGTAAACAGGTTTCATCACAAGCTGCTGGACAAAAGAAAACTCTGAAAACTACCAGGATAATTATAATAGCTTTACTTTATGTCTTTTCTCACAGTTGATGCATAGTTTTTTGGATCGCCTTTTCTAAGATCACAAGTTACATTGTAAACGCAATAGTTTTAACTCATCCTGTTTTCTTATCATTATGATCGCCTAAATAATTCTTCGTGCAATCTGATAACCATCAGCACTGCTATAGAAATATTTTTTTCGAAGATGCAAGGAGCCGCTTAGAATGAAGTGCACAAACTTTAACGAGGAGTAACGGAATTAAATATTGAATATTGATATCGCACTGGCGTGAGATATCAATTATGCTGGAATTGCTTATATTAAAGTTAATTATTATATACTCAACAACATATCTTGTTTCTGATTGGCCAATGGCGAATGCATAAATAGGTTATAGAGTGCAATACGGAAGTTGCTATGGAAACACCGGAGAAAAGCGCCAATTTTGAACACCAAAGTGAAAAGAAATGGCTAATAGTCGGTTTGCTTGAGCAATTTAAAGGAAAGGCGAAAAACAAAAACACGCTGAAAGCTACACAGACCTGGTTGAATGTTTGGCAAACATGGGCGACTGAAAGAAAACTAAACCCAAAGCTGCAAGAATACAAACACGAAAAACTCGATAAAATGTTACAAATCCTCTACAAAGAAATACTAAAGACGGGTTTGAGTACGAACCTGAGAGTGTAAAATCCATGCTGGCAGCCCTCGACTGCTATTTAAAAGAGCACCACTACAAGTAATCTTTTATACGAGTCGTAGAGTTTTACCAGTCGAAGTTGGTACTTGAAGGAAAAGTGAAGTGTCTCCGTCACCAAGGGAAAGGCAAGAGATCCAACGCCGCGAACGCATTGACAACTGAGGAGGAAGAAATGCTATGGAGTAAGATAAGTCTCGGCAACTGCGGTCCAACAGTTCTTTCCCAAAGTATGTGGTGGATCTTGACTCAACATTTCGGCCTGAGGGGAAGACAGGAACACCATTCAGTGGAAGTCAAGGACTTCAGTTTTTGTGTGGACGACAGTGCCACTGAGTACATCACATTTAAAGAAAATCCTACAAAGACGAGGCAGGGCGGACTGAACACAAACCATCGTAGTGTTCTGCCAAATAAAAAACTTCGCTACTGGCGGTCAGAAATGTCCTGTTGACTTGCTGAAGCAGTACCTAAGCAGACGTCCTCAAGAGCTGCGAGACAAAGGTTCTTTTTATCTTGCCATAATTGAAAACCCTAAAACAAATGTCTGGTACAAGAAACAGCGGCTCGGTGTAAACAGCATCGATAATATGATGAAGGGGATTATCAAGAACACACCTCTGGAAACAGGCAAGAAGAAATTGACTAACCACACCGCAAGGAAAACAGTTGTGAACAAACTCTGAGCAGCAAGCGTCGAGAGGCAGTCGATAATCCAAGTGACCGGCCATGTAAGTGAAAAGTCTCTTAACGACTACGACGAAGGAAGCGAAAAGGAACAGCAAAAGCTTTCAAACATCATCAGCATGACTCCACAGTCAACAGCTTCAAAGAAGTTCTCCTGATCTACCAATTTGGTCTTTTCCTCCAACGACTTCAACGTCTGAGCAAATGAACACAAGCGGCCATGCTTTCACCATGAACAACTTTCACAACTGTCAAGTCACATTTAAGGTGGTTCACGGGCAATGCAGCTCACCAAAGTCTGTAAATCACTGAGGCCGATTAAGATTGAAGAATTGAAAACAGATTTGCGGACTTTTGCCGCCTTTAATAACTGAAAATTTAGCTTTCGAGTCGACATTGTCTGAATCTTTTCAAAATCCTTCAAAAACTTCACGCTTGATTTGCCTGTCGCAACATTATATTTCTGATTGGTTCAAATAAAACATGTAAGCTTATTGGAAACCATTGAAGCGTTTTATGTAGTAGTAACGCGAACAAAGTAGCGCGTTTGAGTAATTATAAACAAAAATCGTATGAACCTGCTCGTGCATTTTGTGATTTACGGTCACTCGTGACGTTTTGAAAGTTCTCATATTGCACGAGCCTACGGCTCTGAATTGGACGACACGAAGTCTTATTACCAATTAATCATAAAAATTACAATATCTGGGAAAAGAAGAATTGCCAAGTTATGAAAGAAAGGGAAAATTTGCATTTAATGTCGCTCTGAAATTGACAACACTCATAATGGATTTGCTGGTTGCCAAGCGACGAACGAAAAACAAGTCTTATGTCAGTCAAAAACGCAACTATGCATGAAAAACGCACAACTAGACTGCGCAGAACTTTGCAGAATTTGGTTAAAATTCCGAACGCTTGCCAAGTAGCCAAGGCAGTTTTTCCTGCAAAATTCAACGTTTCCAAGCTGAGTCGATAGACAGCTCACTTCAAGCTGTAAACATCAGAGCCAGAGTCAATGATGATTCTTCGTTTCCTTGGCTTTTCGGGACGGGGACTTTCTTAAATTGCTGCTGTTTTCTTAAAACACTGAACTGTTTAAAATTTATAATGGCGCCGAGAGATTTTTTGTGGCCAGGCTCTACTTGGACGACGGCATACCGGTGAATTCTGCCACATTCGCTAATGAAGAAGCTTGGCTTGAACTGATTGGAACTGCTGGTCGGGCATTCGCCTGCAGCTGGTGGATTTGCTAACTGCTGCAGGCACCGAACTGTGCAAAGGGAATGTTGAAGAAATCGCAGATGTCAAGATGGATTGTACAGGCACGTATCCGCTGGCGCTAGCAATGTGAAATAATTCTCCTCTTTCACTGGCAGTTTAATGCTTTAATGTTTTTGGATTTACAACATTCTGCCTATGCTGCCACCCATGATTTAGTTGCTAGAGCGATGTTTTTGGAGGCTGCCGTTTACTATTATTTTTAATATTTGTGAAATTCTCCGTCTGATACAAGTGGAAAACTTAGCTTGGTCTACTGCCATTATTCCTGTATTTTGATTTTGTTGGAAAAAAATTAGAATTTTCGAGGGAGGAAATACTAGCGTACTGTGTAGTGGTATTACAGTCAGGTGGATGTTTACCTTCGTTTGCCGCGAGTTTTGCGAAGCGATATAAAACAATGTTGCGTAGGGCTAAACTTCATCTGAACATGTCAACATATCCACAAAGGAACTCGTCTGGATAGTTCCCATAAACATTTGTGCCACAGGGTAAAATAAATCACTACTGTTTTATAAAATATAACAATAAGTGTTGTCATTTTATTTGAAGGAGAGACTTAGGCTTAAAAACATGGCGAGTTACTGTTTAGCTTCATATATATGTTTTTACTTTTAGTTTCAGACGGCAATCATTGCAAATGCTGCACTGTTAAAAAATAGGTTTTTAAAACTGAATTGTTTTGCACATTGATAAATCAACAGCAAACTGCAAAGCAAGTGTAACTTGAAGGTGTCAAATTCCAAAC
>JAHPZR010000143.1:50000-52500 GCA_019787425.1 Platygyra sinensis | reverse complement strand
GATACTCAACACGTAAGGGTACAAGCTTACAATGAAAAGATTGAGCAATTCATTATTGATGCCGCCGAATTTTACAATAATCAAGTGTCTGAAGAAATAAGGCAGAAAGAGAAATATTCCTAGCCGGAATCTGTGAAATCCAAAATAGTTATGCCTCAAGATTGAGTGTAAGGTAAAAGGTAAAGTCTGCATACGAGCCAAGTGGCCCATCAGGCCGGAGCTTATCCCGGTTTCCTTAGCATGAAGCGACTGAGAGTATTTCTACTCCCCCCTGGATGTGATGCTAGTCCATCGCAGGGTTACCCCCAGCATTAAATTCGCCGGTACCCATTTGTACACCTGGGTGGAGAGGGGCACTGTGAGAGTAAAGTGTCTTGCCCAAGAACACAACACAATGTCTCCGGCCAGGGCTCGGACCCGGACCGCTCGATCCGGAGACGAGCGCACTAGCCATGAGGCCACCGCGCCTCCCACAAGATTGAGTGTGTCTAGTTCGAAAGCACGTGAAGCTAAAGTCCAAGCTGCAAAGGCAGCATTGATGCAACAACAAGCTGAAGAAAGAAGTAGAAGGGCAGTTGAGCTGGAGGTGAACAGAGTTGAGATGGAGATAAAACGAACGCAATGTAACTGCAACATAGACTAGAACTAACCAAATTGGAGGCTGAAAAGGAAGTTGTGGCCGCAAGGGATCAGGCAGAACTAGCCAAACTAGAGGCTTTTCTGGCAGAACAAGAAATGTCTGAACTGCCAAATGAAAAAGAGGGTATTAAGTGGTCTCCCAAAGTAGAACAATTTCATCCAAAGGACGAACTGGTGCAAAGTCTTGAAGTGCCAGTCCCGTCTTTGCCTTCAGTTCTTTTTAGTAGCTTTACTCCTGCACCTGTGTCAGTTACAAATCCACCTCTTGCATCTACACCTGCAGTAGAAAACCCTGCAGCCACTACCTCCATGCATGCTACTGGAGGAATCTGTTTTAGTGATCCACTTGCGGTTCCAAAAATGCAACTCAAGCCAGCCGTTCATGAAAGTAATATGCCCAAGCCTGTCAAAGGTGATTGCCAAAAGGAATCCAAGTCACAACCGTTGACTTTTGTGACCTCTGTCAGTGCGCCGTCTACGGTCACGCCTTATGTGTCTAGTGCAACTGTGAATAAAAGCCTTGCAGCTATTATGTCCTCAATGGAAAGGATAAGTGCTTCTCATGATCTCCCTCATGTGCAAGTCCAGAAGTTTGATGGATCACCTCAACAATACCCTTCCTTTCGCCAGAGGTTCAAACAACTGGTTGAGGCAAAACCACTTGATGATGCTGTCAAAATGACTGACTTGCAGCAATATGCAGACGTGGCTCAAGTTACCTACGACACCCTAGAGTCAATGGGATACTTGAATGAAATGAATGTATTAGTTCATCTTTACACAACTCAAGAAAATCAGGTGTAAAGTGGAAGGCTGTGGACAAGCACAACACACGTTGTTACATTTTCATGAACCAAAGGAAGAAGCTGACAAGGGAACTGTGAACCAAACCAATGAAGTCAACCGGGACTTGATGACCGATCAAGGTACATCATGCAATACTTCAATGCATTCAGTCAGTGCAGCAGTTGATTCTTCTGAAGCGCTACTCTAAGTCATTCCAGTGAAGGTGATAAGCAATTCTGGCCGTCAAATCACGACATATGGTCTAATTGACTCAGGGTCTGACATAACTATGGTTGACCCTTCTCTTGTGAAGTTTCTAAACATCGAAGGAACACCAACTAAGCTCTCCCTCACGAAAGTGAACAGTGCTGATGTTGAAGAAAGGGGAATGAGGGTTAACTACAAAATTGCATCATTGGATACCAAGAACGACCATGTCATTGCTGTCAATTCTGCATGGGCTGTAAAGGATCTTACTATTCCCCTGAAACATGCAAGGTTGTCAAGAGCTTTAGAACAATGGCCACATTTACAGGAAGTGCGTTTCCCAGAGGTGGAAAGAGGGAAGATTTCTATCCTACTAGGTACTAACATTCAAGAAGCCTTCGTACCTCTTGATGTAAGAAAGGGAAACCGAAATGAACCGCTTGCCATCAAGTCTTGTCTTGGTTGGAGCATACTCGGTGGCTTCTCAAATGTACAGTCCCCAACCAGGGACAGCTTAACCTCATCAGTGGTGAAGATGTTTCCCTAAACGACCAGCTTGAAGAATTCTGGGAGATTGAATCCTATGGCACCTCGTGGCCTGAAAACAAACCATTATCAGTGGAAGATCGGAAAGCCCCGAAGCTTATCGACAACTCAATTAGGCTGCGGATGGCTATTACCAGATGGGCCTTCTGTGGAGGGATGAAAATCCTGTACTTCCTTACAACCGAACTTTAGCTGAAGCTAGATTACAATACCTGAAGAAGTGCTTCCGTCGTGATCTAGAGCTTGAAGTTAAATACAGAGATGTTATTCAAGAGTGCGTCGATAAAGGGTAAGCTACAAAGCTGAGCAAAGAGGAAGCTGT
>JAHPZR010000143.1:30000-47500 GCA_019787425.1 Platygyra sinensis | reverse complement strand
CGCCGCCGGCCCCCCGGCGCGCGCCCCTCCCTTGGGATCAACAAATTCCGGAACCGTACCTCTCACAATGGCAACGTTGGTTAGAGGAGCTACCACATGTCATCACCATTAGCATCCCAAGGTGTTACAAGATTCAGTCACTTCGCAACTCATCAGTTGTCCAGCTTCACAACTTCGCTGACGCGTCCAGACGTGGCTACGCGGCAGTTTCATATTTGCGCTTCGTCGATGAGAACGGAGTGATTCATTGTTCCTTTGTCATGGGAAAAACTCGCAATGCGCCAATTAAGGAGTGGACTATCCCTCGCCTTGAACTTCAAGCCGCAGTACTAGCAGCCCGTCTAAGCAAGACAATATTAAGGGAACTTGATCTACCAGTATGTCAAACCTTCTTTTGGTCCGACTCAATGACATCTTTGCAGTACATCAAAAATGAAACAAGGCGTTTTCAAACCTTTGTCGCCAACCGTGTTGCTGAGATCCACGAAACAAGTTCTCCAGAACAGTGGCACCACATTCCCGGTGTCATAAACCCCGCTGATGACGGTTCACGAGGTGTTAGTGCGCAGTATTTTCAAGTTGGATGTCGCTGGTGGTCGGGTCCAAAGTTCCTTTGGCAACCTGAACAAACGTGGCCTAATGTACCAGTAGAGGATCTGCAAGATGATGACATGGAAATACGGAAGTCACCGACTGTTATGTTTACCTCATGTGCACCACAGATTGACCTCTTGCTGCAGCGCTATTCGTCGTGGTCCCGCTTACTGAGAGTAATGTCATGGGCGCTACGTTTTCTGAAGAGAGTTCGTAGGAAAACTCCAGAGTACCTCACGTCAAGTACACTGAAGCTGGTGGAATTGCAGCAAGCAAGTCGAGAAATTGTGCGGTTAGTTCAGCGCCAACATTTCCTTGAGGAGTACTTGTGTTTAAAGGAAGGCAGACAGGTGAAACGTCACAGCAAGTTGGCCAATCTCAGTCCAATCTTAATTGATGACGTCATACGTGTGGGGGGTAGAATTCGCCGGGCGCCAATTGCCTTTGACGCCGCACACCCAATGATCCTTCCAAAGTCCCATCACGTGTCTGTGTTAATAGTTCGCTACTATCACCGTGTACTGGGCCATGCAGGTCGCGAGCATGTGTTATCCGTAATCCGTCAGTGCTTCTGGATCTTAAGAGGAAGAGTTCTTGTACGTCAGATCCTGAGTAGTTGCGTGAGCTGCCGCAGACGTAACTCGCCTCCTCTTCAACAAGTTATGGCTGATCTTCCCAAAGAGAGGCTCATACCCTACCAGCCCCCATTCACGTACACGGGTCTGGATTTTTTCGGACCGTTTTACGTGAAGCGAAGCCGCAGTACAGTTAAAGTGTATGGCTGCATATTCGTATGCTTCAATAGCCGAGCAGTACACATCGAAGATGTCAGTTCACTAGAAACAGACACGTTCATCCAAGCCTTGGTTCGATTCATCTCAGTTCGTGGTTGCCCAAAGGAGATATGGTCGGACAATGGTACAAATTTTACCGGTGCCGAGAAGGAACTTCGCCGGTCGGTTCAGGATTTAAATGAAGAACGCATCAAGAGTGAGTTACATTCACGAGAAGTAGAATGGTACAGTTGCCCACTGCCAGAATGGCGTTTTCAACCTCCCGCGGCAAGCCACATGTCAGGAGTTTGGGAAAGGCTCATAAGAAGTGTCAGGAAAGCTATGAAGGCTGTTCTCGGTAGTCCGAGTGCTCTGGTTGGTCTGGAGACGTTGCGTACAGTGTTTGCGGAAGTTACATCAATCTTGAACAGTCGTCCTATTTGTCCTTCCAGTGACGATCCCAATGATTTAGAGCCACTCACTCCAAACCATCTTCTTCTACAGCGCCGAAACCTCTTTGTACCTCCTGGAGTCTTCGCTAAAGAAGATCTGTACTCGCGCAAACAATGGAGACACGCCCAGTTCATTGCTGATTGCTTCTGGTCTCGATGGATTCGAGAATATGTTCCGACATTGCAGCAGCGCCATAAGTGGCTACTGAACAAACGGAACTTAGCAGTGAACGACCTGGTTCTGGTTGTGGACAACACCGTGCCGAGGAGTCGCTGGCTATTAGGGCGTGTGACAAGGGTGTTTCCGGGTGAAGACTTGTGTGTGCGTACAGCAGAAGTGAAGACGAAGAACTCGAGACTTGTTCGGCCTGTGACAAAGTTGTGCCTTCTCGAGGAAGCAACGTGATGAACAGAGGGAAGATGTGAACGCTGTGAAAATTGACATTCCTAAACACTGAACACTAAGACTAAGTTTAAATTTGTTAGTTGTCGGGTTCGCTCAGCCCTACCCCCCGGGATGTTGAGGCTATTCCTCAACAAGCAGTTGTATCGAGTCCATTCCGCGATTCCAGATTTTTCCATAGGGATTACGTAAGACCATAATGCTTCAGTAGCTTGTTCACTTTCAATCGCACGTGGTGAAGCGCTCGTGTAAAATACGCTAATGTTGTGATTTCTCTCGCTTACGCCGTCCTTTTCATCATATGGTAAGTTGTTGGATAGTTTCACTTTTTGGTTTCGCTTCGCAAGGTAATCTTTGCTGTGTTTCACAGGTTATTACGGCTTGCTACAAGGTTGTAAACCAAGATGAAAGGTCGACATCATTTGTTGTGATAATGACTAGTGACTCTGTACGTTGTCATTAAACTCGTTGTGTTTGGAAAGCTGTTTTATGTTACATCGACGCTTTTCGCCGCTTTATATGTCCGGCCCGGACACCAATAAGTGTATATTTTTTGTTTTTTTACTTTAGTTGGGTGGTTTAAAAAACTTTGATTTATTGCCACTCCTTTTAGTCTGATAAACAGTAGTAGTTTCTGTTTTGTGGGAGAACGTAAAGAACTTTCGAATGCAATAACGTCTACGTACGCTATGGAACACTTAATTTTAACTGTTTTACACCAGAGAACGAGTTACAAGCATGACCAGTAAACTGTCCTATTGGTGCTCAATCGGGGCTACACACAATGAATCACATACCCAGATTTTGTCATAGTTTTATTAACACTAGAAATATCGAGAAAATCTGGTTAACAGAGATACCTTGCTTTCACATTTTAACTGAAATACGAGTTGAAACGGAAGAGCGAGTTTTACTCAGCTGGGCATTAACTTCTAGTTTCTCGATATTATAAAAGTATAACAGGACCGAGTTAAAGATAATACTGACTACCATTTGCTTGAACATAAAATACCAAAGGCTGGTACACACGAGGGAGCTTGCTTCCGTAGCACGCTCCTGCAACACGCTACCGGAGCAACGCTCCCTCGTCTGCACCAACGATTTCTAGCGAAAAAATATGTTGCGCAAAAAAAAACTTTTGCTCCCGAGTTTTGCTCCCTCGTATCAAACTGGTTTGATATAAGGGAGCAAGCACTAGGGGCAAATCTGTTGCACGAGTCTGTTTCAGGAGCAAGCTCCCTCGTGTGCACTAGCCTATTTTTGAGTCCTTAATTATTCTCCCGTGGTGCTACAAACCATATGAAAAGGGAATTAAGGTTTATACTTTATTTGCGATCAGTTTAAGCCTTATCAAAATTCTTAATATCATGATATGGCATGGAATGTTTAAAGCTGTTTCTGCTAAACCGACCTACTGTCGTTAAGGCAAGAATGATCAATAAAGTTATGTGTACAACTAAAGCAGTTGTGAAAATAGAGCCTTCTCCAAAACGGCGGCCGCAAATTCAACGAAGTTAAAAACGTATATCAGCACTAGAAAGAACACCTTTACTTTAGTAAATCTCGAATGTTTCAGCATTTCAGGTGTAATATCAGCTTAGAAAACGTAAGTTGAAAATTGAAAATTTACAGACGTTTGTATGACCGGGGGTTTGCATTATATCCCCAGTAAAACAAACGTCTGTAAATTTTTCAATTTTCAACTTACATTTTCTAAGCTGATATTACACCTGAAATGCTGAAACATTGCAGGGTTACTAAAGTAAGGTGTTCTTTCTAATGCTGGTATACGTTTTTAATTTTGGCTTAATTGAATTTCGGCCGCCATTTTGGAGAAGAGTTTATTAGGCGCGGAAGGGATTCAAACTAATGACAATCTACGGGCATATTATACGAACTCACAACCCGACTAGCTCCCGGTACTTTGCAGAGTTCATGGTTCAAATCCCGTTGAGGCCTGACTTTTTTCTTTGAGGTTTTATCTTTACAGCTGTTTAAGTTGAACACGTGATTGTTTACATTCACTTGCATACCTGACATCATTAACGTAAACAAGTATCACAGCTCATATTGAGAAAAAAACGCTGACACCATCTTAACAAAAAAAAAACCTGCCACTTAACAAGATGCATCCACATGACTTAGTAGTCACCAGTTTTTCTTACGGTGACCTCCATATACTTAATACCAACTTTTTCCGTTTTGTGCATTTTATAAACCTCTAGAAAAACACCTTTGCTTAGCAAAAGTCGTTTTGTATAGTTTACTGTCTTCATGAAACCATGCGCAGTGAAACACGAACCCCAAGACTTGTCTACTTTAAAGGTGAAGACAAATAGATCGGGAAAAAATTTCGCAACTTGTGTAGGAGATGTCTTGTTAAAGACCTTTTTGCCAGTCAAAACCTTCCCGGACGTGGCTTGTAGTCCATGGCAGGGATAAAAAAAGTTACGGCCGCCATAATTACCTTGGTCTACTGTTTCAAATGCGATGAAATTGGTTCCATCCGACACACCATAACGAGGATCGCTGTCACTACTTTGGGCAATACTGACGTCATTAGCTACTGTTATTTCAACGCTAAGCGGAGTTCCATCTTCCAAGAGACCAGCTTCAACCAAAGGGATTCTTAAAAGGAGAGCCTGGAATGTTGATCCTGCTTTGAACGTTATTTGGTCCGCGGTTTATGACACTAGAGCTATCGATGTAAGACGCATGTGTCTCGAGCCATAAGGGCGTCATGTAAAACTCTTTAACGTCTCCTGATTGAAAGGAAAGAGAAAAAGCATTAATATGGGGTAATCTTTTTTAATGGGATTGCAATTATAGTCAGGGAGCATGTGTACTCCTGTGGGAAATTTGTGAAGAAAGCAAACCACTTAGCTATGGTGTTCAGGGGACCTCAAATAGCAAGAAATGTGATGTTGCCAAATTTGCAACCTGCTCAGAGCCGAATTCAGGGTATATTTGAAAATTAACGTCAAACGATCAGCATGAAAACGAGGCTATAAAGAAAATAATGTTAAATCGTTATTAAAAAAAACTACCAAAATCTCACTTGATTAACAAAATATATTAACTATGACACGAAGAATGACTGATACTTATGTTTGCAAGTCACGTGATCTTTAACATGAAAACGAGGCTCTGAAACTAAAATTAGAAAAAGCCGTCTTGAATCAAATAACCTTTTTACGATAACTGCAGAAAATCTCGCCTCATTGGCTAGTTTTTGTTTTCAATAAGCAGACAGACACATGAATTTATAATTTAAACGATGCGTCAACGAACGAGAGAGGACAATTTGAAAATTTGTTATTTTAAAGAACAAGTTGACGTCAGCTTTTTATGCGTCTGTCCTGTTATTGACAATGAATTTTGTCAGGACATTGTCAAAGTAGTCTGCGGATCCACGAGGCGATCCACAGCTTCTTTGACAATGTTATTACGAAATTCATGACCAATAACAGGACAGACGCATGAAAAACTGACGTCAATTTGTTAATTCATTAGATCTATGAATTTGTTAAAAGGACGATAAGAATAGACCGTCTAAGTACTAGAGAAGAAATGTCGTTTTCCTTGTTCCTTGTTTTATAGATTATTTTTCCTTCTGTTTAAGGTTTAAAGCCACAGGAAACCCATCCCAAGTAGCACCTTTATCACGTAATAGACAAATATTTCGAACATATTTTGTTCTTCTTTTCCTTTTAATATTTGATTTGAATACATGGACTTCCTCTCTTGTAAAAACTCACAATAATGGCTAAAAGATTTCGAACAATCTTCGCCAGTGTCCGAACAACCACAGAGATCTGTGCACGCCAATTCAGTCTTCCTGCACTTGCGACAATTGTTGGTACAGCTCTCCTTCAAGAATTTGCATTTCACGAGGTGGATGATTGCCTCAGGTGCTGGGGGAAGTGTGGTCATCACTGGGATCCACGCTTTCACGTCTTCTTCTCATTCCAGCGAAAGGCCTCTGGTGATGGCAAAACTGGATTGGGTACTATGCCGTTGTTCCATACTAGTAGCTGAGAGTGGGCACGGAGAACCACCTGATGCAAGAAAGCCTGTGTGGAGGGGGGGGGGGGGGGGGGGGGGGGCTGTTGTGATCTGGCCCGTTTCTTGGTAAACAACCACCATCTCAATGCCCTGAGTGAGCAGATATGTCTTGCAGAGAAAGAGCTGACAGACTAGCTTTTCTACCGCCATGTTGTGATAATGCTTGGATTACATCATCGTGAGTCTCGTTGAAAACACTCCAGCATGACGGCTTTCCCTTTTTGGCGAACGAACCAGTATTATCCGCCCCAGTTAAGGCACGCATGGAGAAGGAAGTGCTGCTGTTTTAAAGCACGGACTATTGGCTGTGACTTGATTGTACGGTAGGTTTCACCCTTCCCAATCACGAAGACCGTGTTTTGACAAAGATCAGGATAGGGGATCAGTACAAGGATGAGCACATCAGTGTCGGGAGAGTGGATCCTTATCTCTGTTGCTCCATTAGCTGTTGCATCAAGTCAGCGGCATGGAAGACGATCTTCGTGTCTGCTTCTTCTTGATCACTCTTCAGATACGACGTATCTCTCTTGGTCCCCTTGCATTCGCAGCCATAGGCTACTAAAGTTCTGGCTCCATTTCTTTCAGCATACTCGATGGTCTTTTCTGCCAGGTACTTTGCCAACTCATCTTTTGTTCAAGTATGGGAAAGGAGCTTTTTCATAGCGACTTTAATGATGAGCTTAGATGGGGTGATTCGGTAATAAATGGGATGATGGGATATCATATCTATCAAAGATCAGTCGATTCTCATCACTGTTTCCCTACTTTTCAAAGATGAGACCAATGAAGTGATCAGCAAGGTGCGAGCAGTTGCGTATCTGTTAGGGCTTGTCAAAGATTTGTACCTCAGCCATTGCATCGATGACAGGCACTCATTAGTTGCTCGAGACACTCTTGTTACTGGCCAACAATTCTACTCTCGTATGTACTACTTGGCAACTTCTCTAGGATGTGCATCAATGCACTCTTGGCTGGGCAGTGTAGCATTGTCCCGTCCGCAGCAAACATCGATCGCAGAACCGCTCTAAATCCATACGGGCAAACTGGTTTCTATCTTCTTGCAGATTCACTCTCTCGCCGGTGCATATAACCTTGATCTTCTTAGCTATGGATTTCCAAGTCTGAACCTTCTGTTTCTTCATAGTTGACCATAGATTGATCCTCTCTGACTGGATACGATCTCTGACGAACGTATCAAAAGAGTTTCTGACCAATGTCGCTTTGTCCAACAAGATCTTTCTGAACTTTCTCTGGTACTACAATCTTTGTAACAAGTTTGAAGAGCTTGTTGCTCTCTTAGGTGAAGGCATTTGTGAAACTTCCCATGGTCAGTTTAAATGTTCTTCTTTTCGCGAGAAAGCATTGAGGCCGTCAAGGTATGATGGTGGGTGCTTTCATTTGCCGTCGATGTCCAAGCCATCTCTTTCGCATCTTTGCTTTGTTCACATGAAGTAGAGGTGTTTTGTTGATATTTTCTACGGCTCAACCTCAGAGCTTGCACCTTTTAGGAGCGGTTTAGCAATCTCTCATGCATGTTGTAGTATTGTAGAGTAGTGTTACGATGGTAACGAGATATGACTTCGCAAGTAACACATGCTCTCAGACCATTTTCTCTATTTTTTTTCGCTTTATAAAGTTTCCATTTTTTTCAACAAATATTAATGTAGGCGTGCTCCAAAACACACCGAAGAGGCTTTATCTTTGTCTGTCCATTCTTTTTCGAAAATTCCAGCTTTTGGAAAAATTAAGTGCTATGGTTACCTGGCGGCCATCTTGGATGACGTCATAGGTCTCCCAGCAAGGCTGTATCCCATAATTTGTTCCTTACTTTATTAGTAGATTTCGCCTAGCACTATCTAATAAACCCAAGATAGTTTTAAAAATGTCAAACGTCACGAAAACCTAGGACGGGGTACCTTAAACAGATAATGGTATCATAAAACTGCCTCGTTTTCATGTTAAGAAGTCACGTGACACTGCTTGTCGTGTTATTAGCCTCATAATGTCACGATTAGCATTTGCTGCTAGGTTCATGGCATGCGATATGCATACGACAAAGCTATTCATGATTTTAACTCACAGCCTCGTTTTCATGCTGAGATTTTAATGCCATTTTGAAAAATACCCCTTAAATCGGCTCTGAGCAGGTTGCAAACTTCGCAACATCACTTTTCTTTTTATTTGAGGTCCCCTGAACATAACTAGCTAAGTGGTTTGCTTCCTTCACAAATTTCCCGCGGGAGCTCATTTTTCAACATATGCTCCCTGACTATTAAGGATTTACACTACGATTGATATTTCAAAATTCTCTCAAAATTGCAGGAGACTTTAGATGAGTGCAATTTGAAATAATTTTCCAACATCGTAAGTAATGCAAATCCTTAAAAGCTCGAGCTTTCATGCAATTCTTTATTTGTTATATGACTGGGAACATCACGAAAGCACGCGCGCGTTAATTTAATCCTATTCGGACTGGGCTCTTTTGGTCAATCTGTGACTGGGGGGCTCCTCGGACCCCCTCCCCTCTGTATCTCTGGAACCAATAATGCTAGCGTCATGAAATTTACGCACAATGATCATCTCCGTACAAAGAAGCCCCACACTTAGTTTTGACTTGCCACGCCCAATGATGATGTCACAGTCACGTCCTATTCCGATTTTTCAGTGTTTCTTCTTATTTTTCCACTTAGATACGTAAAATATCAATAATAAACATATTTTGTCTTTTTTGTTATCCTTTCTAATGAACTAGTAACAAGGAAACACTTGTACAGCAATAGGAAGCAATAAAATTTAAAATTTGAAATGATTGTCCGCCATCCTGGATTTCCGTTTTTTTTGTTAAAATTATAATTTAAAGCAACTTTCAAAGAAGTATCAAACTAATGTTTATTACCCAAACAAATGACTTTGGAAGTGTTATTTCGAAAATACAGCCTCGTATTTGTCAAAGCAAAAAAGTGACAAATTTTGCCCCACCCCTCCTCCTCCTGTCATTCTCCTTTCAACGGGTTTACCACCGTTTTCCTTGATACGCGACTTTGGAAAACAAAACACCCGCGAAAACGTTTCCAAAGTTTCCATCAGTCGTGCGTGTTATCGACAGATCGGATCGAAATCCACCAATCACAGCCACTAGTGTGACCTTCAGACCTTCTTTACGTCATCCTAGCTGGCTGTGATTGGTGGATTTTGATACGATCTGTCGATAACATGTATGATTGACGGAAATTTTCGAAAGGTTTCCGCGGGTGTTTTGTTTTCAAAGTCGCGTATCAACGAAAACGGTGGAAAAACAAGACACCATTGAGCTTATGGTTCATAGATCGTTATCTCTTCCCGTTTTGATAGACTACAGCATAACTTGCTGAAATACCAGACTTAAAATTTTATCACGAGAATCTAAACTTGTGGAGTCACTTAATGAAGTAAAATATAGCTACAGGAGCGTAGCTAATAACAGGCAGACACAGGCACTTGCCAAATTCAATTTTTCATTTTTCTTGTTTAAATAGCAAAACGCCCGGGAAAAGAATTTAACCATGGACATTTGTCAATCAATATTTGTTTTTATGGACATTGCCTCAGTCATAACTTGTTTCTGACATCGTCCCTGAATAGTGATTACCTTGAAAGGATAGTCGCTGTAGGCATGCCCCTCTTTAGACCCATAATCCCATGGGTGCGTGTATCTATCGGCCTTGTTCAGTTCACAGAGCAGGTCTTTAAATCGGAAGTTGATGCTTTTACAACGCGGGTTAAACGAACAGTTGATCAAACAGTCACCCAAACCGTCTGCACTTCTGTTTAACAGCACGTGACCAGACAAGTACTTTCCTTTTATGGAACGCACAGGTCTGCTGCATTGTTGAGGGACACTTGGTGTTACAAACATGACAAGCAAGAGCATCAAGGCAACCATTTTAGTTTCGTCTCTAAAACACCTGGCAAAAAACAGGGAAACACATGGAAGGATGAGAAATATGTGTTAGTGTTACGAAAAATTGTTGCGTGACTTGGAACATTCGCGAATATGCTAATTTTAGTCTGGAATCTTCTCACATATTAATTAGTGTCGAATCACAGTGACTAAGCGATTTATTTTAGTCGTTTACGTCTGCTACTGTAAATAGGTTAATATTGTAATGTTACTTTATTTAGTAGAGGCGGAGAGTTCTAGACCCTTATGCTGTAAAGTATATAAGCGGATCGGTGTAGTGTTTAGGGGGTTTTATCCCGGCAGTGTTTGAGGAGTTTAAGAGTAGTGTTTACTGAAGTGTGACGAAGGTCGCTTGTAAAGTGTCGACAGAGGTCGTGTCAGTTGAAGTGTAACAAAGAGGTTACGCGGTTATCTGGCAGAGGCTGTACGTGTTATACAAGAGTGACGGAGGTCGAATTTGAAGTATAGTTTATAAGTCTAACGTGTGCTTGTAGTGAAGTCTTGTGGGGAATTACTGCGTTCGTGTGAAATAAATAACCTTGTTGCTGATTCGGCAACCCTGCGTTCTGATTAGACTACAAACAACCCGCCACTTTAAACAACGAACTTGCAACACTTAGATTCTGACTATTTGTGGAACCCCAAACTCACACATATGGCCTGGCCGGTCCAAATCGTGGACCCAGCCATTTGTGTCGGTTGAGTTTTGTAGTTCTCTTTCCTGCCCCAATGGTTTATCTCTGGCTTCTCCGTTTTTGTGACTACTGCGCTTGCGCAGCAGTCACTATTGCCATCGTCTGAGTTTTCCGAACGTAAGTAAGTAACAATAGAATATACTTCGGAGCCAATCAGCACAACAAATATTTGTCTTGCGGTCTCTAGTGAGTCCTTCTCATCAACGATAATTTGCCGATAGTCATCGATAGCAAACGAAGATCTCTGCTTCCTCCTTCGAGCTTGGAGGTATTCTTCGAAATTGAGGTGAGGTGAGGTATTTAATGTTTTATAGCATTGTCATTTACTTCTCACAACTTTCATATTTTGTTTCCAACCGATCAGATGAAACGTTGCGTGAGGATTTAGGACGAGTTAAACCGCGAATATCTAGGATACCGAGTATCGATTTAATGTCGACGCGTACGTATACAAACGTAAGCTTAAGTCTTTACGACCCTTGCCGATAGTGGATACTCCATTATTTTGAAAGGCCTTTAGCCTCGTATGGGAAAAACGAGGCCTCTCTGGAGGAATATTGCGTTATGAGAGCGGTGTCTCTTCGCACGAATTATCGAGCTCCGATATTTCAAAATTGCGCCGCTCGAATGACCATGTGTGAAAGCTGTGTGTACTTGTGAAAGACACGAAACAACTAGTTCAGATAACTGTGATCGATATGGTAAATGATCGTAGTGGAAATGAGTCATCAACTCCTGTGGAACTGCTATGAACAGACTGTCTGTCATAAAGCTTTCAATTGTAAACAATGGACTTTCGAATCGGTCTAGAGAGCGAACTATCTAGACTTGCTGGTGATAAAGTTTTTTTTTTTTTCAGGATGTATGGTGGTCTCACGTTTCATTGGAATAGTACAGCGATAGGCGTTTGGTGAATATTTTAGGGAACATCCCACGAGATTTATTGAAATCAAATTGAAATGTCTGACAAATTTGTCAAGCTCTCGGAGACATACATGTAATCCATTCCACTTATTGCAGAAATCAATGCTTTGTAGGTCACATAGTTAAATTACATTATATATCAACACACCATTCAACTTTTGTACCAATGTCAGCTGTCACTTACACAGTTTTGGTGATGTTTGAACCTAACTCTACTCTATCAATATGGAATGACTGTTGTGTTAAATGTAAAGTTTTTCTTCGATATCAAGAAAAAGAATTACACAAACATTTAACCTACTTGCTTTGAAAGAAAAATAATTAGTTAAAAACTATCACATTATTAATATACAGTAAATACCTAGTTACATGTATATCTAGCTACAAATGTGTACATATATCGCAAGTTGTGTTTCATCATTTTTTGGGATAATATGTGCCAATAATACTTGAGATCATGTATCTTATGGGAAGCCTCGATTGACATATTGACCGATGTATCGGTCAATACTTCGCTCGGTATGTCGGTTGTTACTTGATTGAGACTCAACCGATATTCAAACGATACTCAACCGACTAACAACCGTGTCACAATTGATACTCAGTCAATATAGCGACCGAGACATATTTATAGCAGCCGATATGGTCGTCGGTACACTGACACTTCACCGATACTTCACAGACACTTTGCCGAGTATAGCAATACTTACTGTTTACAAACAAGTCTTTTGATATTTAAATTTTGCCAACCACAGAACAAAAGACTTCTTTGTTTCTACAGCCTATAAACCTCTGATTGGCACCTTAATGACAATAGGCTACGTAACAATGAGTATCGCTATATTCATTAAAACATCAATCAATTTATTGGACAATACATTCACCGATTTATTGGTCGTCCGAGGCAATTTCAATAGGCTGCCATATTGGTGGAATGTAGGATTTTCTTATAGGGTACTTCAGTCGATATATCAGTGGATATGTTGGTTGTTAAAATAGCTGATAGACGACTGATGTATCCCTGTAGTGCTGTCAGCAACATGGTGTTGCAAAAGTTACCTTTACTTCTGCCAAAACACAGGTTGTACCATTCTTGTCGTGTTGTTTACCATAAAGTTTGTTTCATCAGTTCATTAAAATATTAAAAAATGTTTTTGATTGTCTAATCATGTTTGTTTACTGATCACTTTTCATACACCATACATCATACACTGTTGATAATTTTACACTTAATTTTGTTAATATTTTTACACTGGCAACACCAACATGTACTAACAGGTCATTTTTGATGTTTTAAAATTCTGGCGTGGAGGCTCGGTGGAATACACCAAAAAATCACACTAACGTTGAGGAATGAATAATTAATTAATTTTGTTTTATTCCACTCAGCCTCAAAAGTAGTAGATAATGGTCATTTTAATCATTTTAACAATAGGTGACGCCATTGACTCGACCGTGAAGCATATTAATAAAGGGAACCCACTTTTTGCGAGGGAATCCGAAGGGAACCCACACGGAACTCAAGGGGAACCCAGTAACGCGGATTAAAATGACCATTATCTACTACTCTCAAAGCTATGTTAGAATTTTATGCCAAAATTGAAAATGGCCTATTAAAAACCATTTTGCTTTCTTCTTTTGGTCAAATTCATTATCTAACCATTTGCATATAGTCTTATTTTCATATCTAATTGCATATGTAAAACAGTTCTACTTTTTTATTTGCAGTAGTCACCTGTGCCAATATGGCGCCTATTTTTTTAAATTCCCCTCTTCACGACCAAACAAACAAACAACATTCAAAATCGGCATCCGCATGCAAGTTATCCTGGACCGTCTTTCCCTCTTCTGCCTGTGTCCGACAAATCCCTCTTACAAGTTAGAGGTGCTTCATTTGCAAACATTACAAGGAAGAACATCAAAATGTTCTTAACTCCAGTTAAATACGCATAACAACTGATAGGGACGATTTTTCTTGTGCAAAATTAGTAATAACTATTGGTGCCAAAATGTCAAGATATGAAATTACCTATCGCACTGATTGGCGTACAGCAGGCATATTTGCCTAGTTTGCTCGTGATTTGCTTAGTGTCTCACAAATCCTAGTAGAAATGATCACATGAAGAGTATAGAAAATTAACCTGTGAATTTCGATTTTTTTTTTCAGCAATTCTAACTTATTTCTCTACATTAGCAGTTTGCTTCATTTAACTTATCAAAAACAAAACTTTCTGTATGACATTGTCTCTAATTTTATCTAAATTGTGACCGAAATCAATTGAAGTGAAATTGAAGCAGCAGTATTTTTTTAAAATATATTTTAAAAGAATAAAGAGGCTGAAATTTGGTAAATTTTGATAATAAAGCCAAGGATGAGATTTTGAAAAGAGGACAATTTGGTGTGTTATAGAGTACAACAAAATTATAAATTTTAATTGAGCTGTACATAAACAGGAAAATTAGTCAAAACACAATTAGAACACCACCAGCCCTATGTTCGAAGTTAGTAAGACTTCGACAAGAAGTTAAGCGTGTGTCACATCAGCTACCAGGCTTTACTGCCTGTTGTCTAGCTCCATTGTGACTATAATCTAAAATTATTCGCCCGCCATAAGAATGATTTCAGCCTGGGTCGGAAAAGCAATATTCCTAATTAAAACGGCCATCGTACCTCAGTCACTCACGAACGGTGCAGGTATGTTGATACTAAGCCTTTCTTAGTTTATAGCTGGTTTGTTAGCCATCGAAACCACCAGCACAGTAGTGATGCAGGTAGAATTAGCTTATTAAAATAGATCCCAAAAAGATGATGTGTAACTAATCAATTTGCATGATTTTGACAAGTAAAAGTCGCAATAGACTACTGTCAATTCACTCTTCAGTGTCTTCACGTTTCATTTTAACCTTAAATGGCATTGGATTGGAACTTCCAAGGGGAAAAATCCCTGGTGTCTAGTTCCTTTTATAAGTTGACTGAAAAACGTGAAAGACATGAAAGAAAAAAAGACTTTTTTCCTATATTTTAAAAAAAATTTCCTCGCCCAATCTCCGCCCATGTGGTCGTTAGCATGGACAATTTGATGGCAAACGATGTTGTTTCACACGCACCATTTTATTCCTTTTACAGGAAAATTGAGAAATGACAATTATTTTATCTAGTGGTTATCTGCTGTTAATGACTGAATGAAGATTAAATGTGTTAAAAAGAAATTGATCAGAACTTCAAGTTCAAAGAAATAAGGGCGACCAGCTGCACGGATAAAGAAATAAGATTAATGGTCTTAGTGGGTCGGTTGAAAGATCTTATCATCGACATTTTATAATTGCACGGTAGCCATGTAATATTTTTACTATATAGTTTTCTTTCTTTCTATTTATGTTAATATTTTTTTTTCTCGGTGTAGCATTTATCATTGCTAGGTGCCTAACAAGCTTCATTTTCACCCGAGTTAAAATAAAGTCATCTATAATCTATTTTACGGGATTTTGTTTACCTCCAGGGGATCACTGTAGTCAACAAAGAAAGCAAATACTTCACTACAGGAAAACAGAGCATTTCAAGGCCTTTCGAAACATGATCACTCATCATCACGTTAATACAACTGGTTACAACATTAAATGGGACCATTTGGACACTTTGGCGTCCGGCAAGACTGACTACCACTGTAAAGTTAAGGAGACCTTTCTTATTCAAGAGTTACAGCCAGCATTGAATGCCAATGTCAGCAGCGAAAAGCTTTTACTTTATTAACAAAGCCCTTTCATTGTCCCTTTACAGACAGATTCCGTTTGAAACGTCTTAAATTTCTATTGCAGACGTTTTCTGTCTAGGTTCCAGACCCCCATTGTTACAGTATAAATAGCTTTCCAAAAATGTTTAACGCTTATACTTTTGAAAATGTGTGTTGACTAGCATACGAAATGTCAAGGTTACAAATTGCATGTTTTTAATATGTTTATCACCACTGTTTGTTTTATATTTTTTTCCCATCCTATTGTTCCTGCAACATGGCTGCCGTGCAAAACCTCTGTTTAAGAAATAAAAAACGGGAACGTGGCCGTCACGTCAAGGATTTTCAATACCAGATGCCATTCGTCGCCCACCCGCTTTTTCAATCCTTCACTGACAAACAGCCTGGAACAGGCTAATGAAAACTTAGCCGGGTTTTTAAAGCGAATATAATAGGCATCTGTCAGGGATTATCTGTAGGCCGTCATGGATTTTCAAAGAAAACGTAGCTTTTTACAGCGAATTTGGCCTTCATCCGTCACTGATTATAGCTAGGCCGTCACGGATTTCAGCAAAAACTTAGGTTTTTAAAGCGAATTTGGCCTTCATCAGTCACGGATTATCACTAGGCCGTCATGGATTTCAGCAAAAAACGTTTTTAAAGCGAATTTGGCCTTCATCCGTCACAGATTATCACTTGGCCGTCACAGATTTCAGCAAAAACTAAGGTTTTGATTAAAGAAATTTAGTCCTTGTTCGACTTCAATTTCTTTGCTTACATATTGCTAAAAGAACTAAAGAAAACTTAGTGTTTCACACCTTCTCCCCGCGCCTGTCTCAGTTCTGGTCTTTATTGGATTTTTATGAGGCTGTTATTTACTAACTACTGTTTTAAACTGTCAAACGGTCAAATTAACCCAGCCAAACAATATTCTTAGATGCCAAAATTCTAATATTATAAACTGTCAAAGATTGGCCCAAACAGAGAACAATTCTCTCAGATGTAAGTTCTAAAGTGTTTAATGTTGTAACATCCATTTTCCTTTTCAAAATATCGTAGTTTTTGAATGCTGCCTCAAAAAATAAGTCTTTGTTACAACATAGGCAATATATGAATGTTGTGCCTCAGCAATGTGTAGAAAGAGCCTGTGAGATAATAAGGAAATCGATTAACTTGCCCGGAACGTAAGACTGTATGCTCCAAAGTGCACACAATTATGCACGCTTATGCAAAAAAAAAAAAAAAAAAAGGATTAATATAAGCCTCCGAGGCCCGGAAAGTACGAGGGAAATTGGCTTGAACTAACTGCTCTTCATGCAGTTGAAGATGCTTGGTTATTTACAGCTTTGTTTCGCGAATAGAAGCATTTCATTTATCATGCTATACTGTACGTTTTTTTGGCATTTCTTTAATACTGGTGTTTGCCAGTTCAACAGTCGTATTAAGTAACCGTTATCAGACAACAAATAACAAGAGCACAGAAAAGGATCCGTATACCTTGCACATACGCCTGGTTAATTCTTGCCGGGGAATAAGGGCTTATTTTCACATTCCTGTTAACCCATACACTACCGATAGATTGTTGAGATACTACATATAAACATTAACTCTGAATTGAAAAGAATCAAGATAACTTTTTTTTCACCATAAACATATCACAATTATGCAATACATGGAAGAGCTTACCAGAAGGGTTTGTCTTGCTCGTGCAAACTGCGACTTAATTCCTCTTGTAAGAAATACTGAAAAGTAAGCTGGGACTAGTTAGAAACTTCGACAACGATACGTTTCGCACAGCAGAAAATTGAGTATTTCATCATTTAGGCTTAGTTTACCTTTTTTGTTGTTGTTTTTTCTATGGGAGCAAACGCTTCAGTCCTTGTGAATACGCGCACTTTCGTGATGCCGGAATAATTAATGTTA
>JAHPZR010000143.1:10000-25000 GCA_019787425.1 Platygyra sinensis | reverse complement strand
GCTATTGTATCGTATGGACAGAATAATCTTGGAATCGACTGCGGTAAGGTGAAACCAAAACCGACAGTGAAAGTTTAAATAAATAATTTATTACGTTGAATGAAAGGATTGTTGTAAAGATCGAAAAGATACAGTGTACAACAGCTTAATAATTCTTTGTGTAAATATATACAATAACTAGATACAAATGCATACATTAAGATGATAGGTATTTACATCGATGGAATAAACCCCGTAACAGGGGGAGTATGTATGGAATAATTATTGCAATAATTTACATTTACGATGAAGTGGAATTTCTATAAAATTCGAAGTTTACATTAAGTTTACAAAGTTTCCTTGAAGTGGTATATGTAAAAATGTTGAAGTTATAAATGAAAGATGACTAAAACTCAGTAGTCATATGAAATATGGTGCTATATGTAAAAAATCAAAGTGAATTAGTCTTTAAAAATAGAGGCTTGTAAACCTCTGCTTTGATTCTTTGATTACATCACCAAGATATACACAGTGGCTCTGTGGTTGCTAGAAATTCAATTTAATAACAATCAGAGAATATATCAAGGATGTTCATATTCTTTTCATTGTAATTTAGTAAGATAATGGACTAATGCAATGATTCAAATTGATTTCATAAAAATTTTGAATTGGTATGTGTAAAAATGTTGAAGTTATAAATGAGAGAGGACCAAAAACCAGTAGTCTTCTGTAGACTTCTGTTTTGATTCTTCATGATTATACCATCAAGACACACACAGTGATTTTGTGGTTGTCAGAAATTCAATTTAATAACAATTAGAAATTATTTCAAGGACGTCTGTACCCTTTTCATGGTAATTTAGTATGAAAATGAATTAAGGTAAATGTACAAGAGTGCATATTCAATGATCAAATTGTTTCCATTAAAATTTTAAAGAAATGAAGTATTCTAAGTGTACAATGGTACGTAAATAGACCTTTTTCGCTTGTACATTTTGTTTTCCCAATACAGATCATGTGATGATACTCAGGAGATTTGATCCTTTGTCTTGTTCATTGAAAAGAGTACATGCAGACATATTCATGCTTGCATGTACCCTTTTTAATGAACAAAACAAAAGATCAAATCTCCTGAGTATCATCACATGATCTGTATTGGGAAAACAAAATGTACAAGCGAAAAAGGTCTATTGACTGTCGAGCACTAATGTTATGTATAATTGATAATTTTTGAGTGTAAGAGTTTGTTAGTGAGTAGTAATGTGAGGAGTTTTGTAGTGCTACAGTAAGCTTTAGTAAGTTTGGGGATACACATGTTGTGGTATTTGTGTAGGATGTGGCGTACAACTTTGTCAGTTCGTGCATGTTTGTTGTATTTGCTGCGGTAGTACATTGTAGGTTTGTTATTGTAGCAGTGTGTTATGTTGGTAAGTTGTCGTCGTTTGTGATTGTAGTAAGGTAGCCATGGGAAAGAGTTTTCTGTAATTAGTTTGTTGGGGTAGTCTAGTGCAGTAAGTCGTAAAGTAAACAGTCTGTGTACAATTGAAGTTGTAGTCGTCTTTGGTTTTTGACAGTCTGCTGTATCGAATTGTCTAAGTCTTGATGATGCCTGTGAAAATGTGTTGTGGATGATTAGATGAGAAATGTGGATACATGTATGTTTGTGATGTGGTTTTTGATAAATGCAATAGTGAATTTTGTTTTACATGATGGTGTGGTAATTGAGTGAAATTGTGAGGTCCAGGTAGTGAGTGGAATGACAGTTCGTTGTGAAAGTGATTGTGATTGGGGAAGGATATGTGTAGGATAAATGGGTGATATGGTCTGTGTTGTTGTTTTTGTCGGTCAACATAAATCCGTCGTCGATGTACCTACAAAAAATAAAGAGTCCAGTAGTGTCGTAGTTTGAAAAAAAATGTAAGCTCGCTGAGCAGCAAAACCAAGTCGGCAATTTGCCGACCATGGTAGCTGCCCATCGCAACTCCTTTGGTCTTATCCTTATCCTTAAACCACAATGATTTGACTTGTACTGATCAATGATTAGTTTACTTCCAAGCGCTTACCGTTATGTTTCATGGCTACAGGTTGGACCTCTGTTATCTTTGTTTACCATCAAAATGCAAATATTTCGCAAATTCGTGGAGCTCTGTACGGCGCACCGAGACGAGTGCCCAAAAGTTTATTTCTGTACGCTTTCAGATTGACTTTAGTACTTTTGAGTCAACATAGATTCGTTTCCAGATGACGTCCCACATTTGAAAAAATAGCTTTTAACTTTAGGCATGTCACGCTTCGCACATTCCTGAGTTTGGTAGGTAGTATTTCAACTCATAACTGCGGCAAAGTTTGACACAATAAAATTGTTAAACCGTTAAAAAATCGAAAGATAAAACGTTTGCATGCAAAACAGTCAGCTTCTTAAAATAAAAAATAAAATAAAATTGTTTTGAAAGCGTCCGACGTGGGTTAAAGAAAAATTTCAGAGTCTACCAAGGCAAATTAGCAAGTTTTGAGGTCACCCTGAAAACCGTCTCGTAAAAATGAAAATAATTCGAATTGATTCAAATAAATGCAATATCTGTGTATTTGATATAACAGCTGACTTTCAGTGAAAATCTGAGGCTTATCGCGGTAAAGGTCCCAGATTTACCTTATCCGTTCTTACGCAGATAGCCTCTTAAAACATGGCGAGTTACTGTGTAGCCACCATTCAGTTTTGTTTTATTACTGTTTCAGTCGATGCATGTTAATATGCATTTCAAATCCTGTGCTATAAAACAAAGTAACTAAATTTTTACGAGAATAAAAGAAGATGACAGGCGTATCAATGAACCATCAGTTAATCAAGAGCTAACTGAGAAGCAAGTACCATTTGAAGGCGACAAAGTTTACACGCATATCTGAATACCCTAAAGTTTCGTCCCATAGCAAAGTTACTTTAAAATTTCTCAAGAAAAAAAAAAAGACACATTTTAAAGCACAATATGTTTTCTTTTGCATTTGAAATTAAATTCCTTGTCGAGTTCACTTATCAGTAGTCACTCGCGGACTTTTAATCACCTGCTTCTTTCTAGGGTCAAGCGCAAAACTGACAAAAACTATATTTTAACAAGAGTTCCGATTACCAATAATAATTATCATCATTTGTTTCAGGCTTTTGACTGTGTCTCAGCCTTGTCAGTCATGAAATGGTACTTTAATATAGCTTAAATTTTAATTCGCAATTTTCGAAATGGTGCTTACAGATTCATATATTTGTTAACATCTTTTGCTACATGTTTATTTCCAAATTAACTTCTTATATATATAGACTCTGATCTAGTCGGGCATATTGCATAAAGAGCAAGTCGTGTCGTGTTGAAAGAGAACCACAAGCTGAACATTTACTGAAAAATCTCGCCATGAACGTAACTGAATCTAACGCGAAATTAATATGTCCCATGAACGAGGTGATTTGGAAGCAAGAATACCAGGAGGAAAATATTGCCTTCGCCACGACAGCAATAATCCTAAACATCCTAAGCTTTCCTGTGATGATCATGATGAATGTGCTGGTGATAATGGCGGTGAAGACAAGACCCAGATTGCAAAGTAAATATAACATTTTGCTGGCCTGTTTGGCTGGAACAGACCTGTTAGTAGGAGCCGCCCTACAGCTAAGTTACATCGTGGGGCAAATTTATGTCATTAAAGGTTTATCTCTGTCGGAATACTGCCGATAACATAAACTGACTAATCTTCTGGTCTTAGTTCCTATTTTTGCATCCGTGTTATATTTGACACTGATCAATATCGAACGGTTTATAGCTATAAAGTATACATTTCGTTATATAACAGTTGTTACAGGACTTCGTTTAAAAATAGCTGTAGTTGGTTCCTGTTTGCATTTTGCCCAGCGCTTCTGCAAGTCATTGCAAAAGGTTGGAATTTATTTCCGGGGTCGCGGCTGTAATGGTTTTATTTCTTAACATTTTGTTAATACTTTTCTGTCATTTATCGGTTTAATTTGTAACCCGTCGTCATGACAAACGAATCAAATGTGAACAAATCTCACCACAAGCTGCTGCAGACTTTGCAAAGGAGAAAAAAGCTCTAAAAACTACCAGGATAATTATAATGGCTTTGCTTGTATGTCTTTTTCCCCTGTTTTTGTATGTTGTGTTTTGGAGCGGCTCCTCTAAGAATAGTAGTTATACTTTGAACGTAATACTTTTGTCTCATCCCGTTTTCATCCGGTTGTCATCGCTCAATTCTCTGTGCAATCCGCTGATATACTGTTATAGAAATAGGATGTTTCGAAAGACGTTGCAAGGAACTGCTTAGAATGAAGTGTACGAACTTAAACGAGGAGTAAGAACTTATTAGAAGGAACATTACTAGCTCCTAATATCGATAATGCTTCCTGGAATTGCTAAAAGTTATGTTGTTATTATTCAAATAACTTCGTTGGAAAGTAATTTAAGGTTTCGTCAGTTTTTTCGAAGTAAAGTAATATACTTTAAAACACCCATGTAATTTATTGTTAAGCCACAATTCAGTTTTGCATTGTTCTAGTTTCAAATATCGTTAATTTTAATTGCAGATCTAGTACTATTAAAGAAAGGTTTCGGTAAATAAAAATTAATAACTAAATTTTAAGGAAAATAAAAGAAAATGACGTGCATATCAATGAATCAACAGCAACCTGAAAAGCAAGTGCCATTTAAAGGTCTTAAATATTTTACGCATATTATCTGAACCTCGTGAAGGTTTCTGCTTAAAAAAAGACATTTTAAGAGGGAATGTCCACTACGACCGAGCCAGTCGTGGCACATGATGAAAAGTCAAATTTTTTCATATTATTCCCAGCCTATGGTAAGCCTAGAAACGTGGTGTGATTTTTTTCTTGAAATATTTTTTTTAAACCCGCTAAAAAATCCAAAAAACGCTGCGGTCCCACGGCTGGTCAAAAACACGCAAAATTCAGTGACTAATACCTTATCATAAACTTCGCTCTGCTTAATCGTCATCAAAATAATACTCCAGTTTGAGCCTGGAAATTTATTTTTGAGGAGTTTACAAGTCTTTTGAGGCCAATTATACTTCTGTTGGTTAATTTTCAAGGCGACGACGAGCCGCTTAAAATCACTAAAATTCACTTCCTAAAAATTCTTAATTATGCACACTTTTTCAATCGGCAAATTCGCTACCCAGTAAAACACCAAAACACCTAAGATTGTGACGTTTCGAAAGACGAAATGTCAGTGTAAAACCTGGTATAAAAATTATTTTCGGGCTTTACATCAGCGCTGAGTACTAACGCTGTCAAAATCGTGATAATCACAGCACTAACCTTCTAGAAAACGAAAACAATAGGTAAGTGCCTGTGACCAGATAATCAAAAGGAACCTGAAAATGTCTTCTTGAATTTGATTTCCTCATTTGGACTTAAATATGGTAGAAAAGTCATGTTTAGCTCACCTTCTGTAATTACATTCAAGTATTAGTGCTGGCGTATTCAGAATCCTACACGATAACCACAGCTGTAACCACTGCGATGAGTGGAGTTCGACAAAGTTCATCCTTCTTACTGACATTCAATCAATGCCTCCAAGATAATCCACCTCATTCCTAACCTCATTGCTAGCCCTTGTTCTTTAACAACAATCCATAAAAGTAATGAAGCCTTCCAGCGTCAGTCCCTTGCTTGTTAAAACGAAATACTCACGTGCTGTTCCAATCCTTGCGCATCTTGCATGCTGAAATGGTAATTTTAGCGTCCGAAGTGGATCTAATTTGTCTGTCACGCAATAGTCACTTGATAGGATTTTTGTCACGCATTGCCAAAAATGGTTAAAAAGAATGATAAATAGAAAGATTCAATGAGACGTTCAAAGCAAAAAATAATAATAATAATAATTAAAGCCAAAAGGATCCAAACATGACCCGTAAAATATGACGCGGAAATTTCCGGCAGAGAAACTGTGCATTTATGTGTTCTGGGCTCGGAAGGGGGTTGGGATTACTCCGCTATATGGGCTATCAGAGGTATGGGTGGTCGCAAAGGGTATGTCTTTTGGGCGTTTTATGTCTAAAAAAGGTGTAAATTTTATACACATTGGACTGAAATAGGGTTTTTTTTTTCACCCTGGCTTGGCATTAGGCATTTTGTTTACAATCATGACTCAATCAGTTTAAGGTCTGGGTCAGGAATTTAAAGTAAAAATATGGTTGGACAGGTATATTTTGTTTTACCAAGCTGAACTTTTCCCTGATTATAAAACTCGGCGTCCTGCCTTGCCGTAACATATCACTTTGACCACATAACATGACACGTAATTATTTTGTTAAAATTTGGTAAATCGGCGAATTGGCGGCGAATGTTAAATCTATTGATCAATAAATGAGCGTTTTCGCTGCAAATTGAAATTATCTACCTTGCTACGTCTGGAATGATCTTCCTTGATTTCGATTTTCGAAGATATAAATGATCAAAAGTCGAATTTTGTTGAAAAAGACGACCTTTTACCCTATTTCATTTTTTTTTTCTGTGAGAAGAGAGACGTTCATTCCAAACGTGAGAGGATGAAAATAATTGACCTGCGTCTAATCCGCGTTTTTGCAGGATGACATTACTAAAAACCTCCATTAATGTCTCAAATAATGGCTTTTTTGCGCTTAACGTCACGTGGTATGTCACGTGACCCCTCAAAAGTACTAATTCTACTTTAAAATGTTCAGGACGTCGTCAAAAATGTAAAACTGGACGTGCTAATTAGAATTCGACAAAAAAGGTTACAGGAGTCATTCTTGAGATACAAAGCCATAAATATGAAATGAGGGGTGTTTGAAATGGGTTATTCTTTTGTAATAGTTATCGTTAACGTCACAAACTTGCTTGGGAGGCGGGTGGCCACATGCCGGATCGAGCGGTCCGGGTTTGAGCTCTGGCCTGGGGCCGCTTTACGTTGTGTTCTTGGGCAGGTCATTTTATTTTTACAGTGCCTCTCTCCACCCAGGTGTTTAAATGGGTACCGGCAAACTTAATGCCAGGGGTAACCCCGCGATAGCCTGGCATCCAATCCAGAGGGGAGTAGAAATACCCCCAGTCGCTTCATGCTGCAGAAACCGGGAAACTCCTGCCTGATGAGCCACTAGGCTCGTATTCAGAGTGAACTCTACTTTACAACTAGCAACTAATCTTTATCCATCGAAAGAGAAATTCTGAAAAATGCGCAAACTGTTATGAGCTGCTGCGTACATAAGTACAATGCGAAAACAAACCTTGCCTCTGTGGAATTCATCTCGTCATAGAGATAAAATGTTCTCAAAAAGCTGAAAGACTAAATTCACGCCATGAAATGTCTCCGTCTTCTAAATATAACTTTTTGCAATGAAACGAGGTAAATGGATAAACATTTTTTGTTTTTTTGTACACTCAGTACATGACAATTTTATCAGTTTTAGCCTGTTCCAGGCTCTCGGTCAGTGAGGACGATCGAAAAAGAGAGCGGGCGACAAGCGGGATCAGCGGCGAGCGGGATCCGGGAGAGAAAAGCAGAGCCTGATCTCTCCTTTTTCCCTACCAGACCCTACTCGTCGCCCGCCCACTTTTTTAATCCTCCACTGACAGAGAGCCTGGAACAGGCTAGATCAGTTTTCTCACTTCTCGCGTGGCGCGTAACACAAAACACGTAATCCATCGGCTTTACACCGCTAGGTTAAAAAAAATAAGGCTATGTTCTGAGAGAAATGCATGAGTAGTTTTAGCGTATGGACTACATCACATCAATCATTTTTTCCTGTTTGAAATCATTGCATGAAAGGTTTTTTTTGCAGAACTCCGACACTGAACCCTAAGACCACAAAATAACGGAAAAGAATGGCTGTATGGAAATGTAAACAAACAATTTCTAGCACAAAGTGTGATTTGCATTGAAAAACTAACGACTGCAATGGAAAATGAACTTATTTAAAACGAATAAGCACCAGTTTTGTTTTCCATGTTAAGATCATTGAAGAGGAAACTTCATTGCACATAATGTTGTAGATGGGATAAAAATTAAACGTTATTGCAGCTGTGTAGGCGCTAGTCCATTGTCGCAGTTTCACTATGATTGAATTGCGCGATATCTTTTCGTTAGACAGCCCCGCTAAACAACAAGTTCTCTTCGTTAGACGACCATTCAATTTGAGCAGTTTTCGTGCGATTTCTGGCCCTGCGATATATTTTACGGTTCACGTTCGGATTATTTAAAGTTTTCCGTATCGCTTACTGCGTGAAGAGTCGCAGAGGTATGTTGTCATAGCTTTCAAATAAAAATTGTTTGCTTTGAACGTCTTAAGGCCCGTTTCAAACGCCGTGCTAAAGTCGTGCCGAACTAAATTCAATTTGGCTCGACTGTAGCACGGCATTGGCACGACTTGGTTTCAAACGTCGAGCCATGGTCAAGCTTAATTCACTCACAGGGCGTTTAGAAAAGAGACGATATTACGAACCAGCGGTCCAACGGATAAATTCAAAATGATAATTGCGTTCGACAAAGTGGAACGCAAGCCTAATTTTGTTGCGTGACTATGGAGAGTTAGGTGCCCTGTGTAAGGTATAGGTTGGAAAATCCACATTACTGTAAGGGCACAAAAATGGCCACCCCGCTTAATTTTTGCAGGGGCATGTCACGGCATAGTTATTAACTATGTCACGGCCAGTTTATTACCAGTAAACTGGTACCGTAGGGTCTAAGTGAGACACTGATGTGACGAACACGTGAGTACGTGAGCAGGCAATGTAGACTTTGGTCCTTCTTTCAATGTGCTCTCGATCTCATTCTTTCGCCGTGGAATTTCGAGGCTGAGTAGTATTATATTCAATAGTCCTTTCCAGTATGTTATTTAAACGTTTGTTCGAGCTCACGATTAGCTTGTGTATTTTATATGTTCACGAACACGATCGCCTAGGCTTTGCGATGTTCACTGGAAACAGCTGTATTAAATCCCCGGGCTGTGTTTGTGGATTTAGTTCCAATTGCGACAGAAAAGGTCAGTAGTATCCGGTCGAATATTATTTGGAATCAGTGGAAGAGTACTCTAAAGGAAGGATCCATAAGAGTGAACCTGAACCAAGGAACGGAAATGTAAATACTGTGTACTTTGTTAATCAGGCCAGCGGAAATACTCGAATCAGTCGCACTGAGTTTGTTTACGGGATCAACGAGCACGCGATTGCAAATGTTTACTCAGTTATATTTGAGCTTCCTGCTTGGAATAACGTTCGAAAAAGATATACTTTTAAAAATTAGGTTTTGCGCTTAAACAATACAAGTCAACGTGACAATATTTAGCACGAAATTTGAAATTTTAGTCCTATTAAACTTGTGAGTCTACGGAAACTGGTGCCGTCACGCAACGCAGTCTTCAATCAGACTGGCATGGACTTTGTCACTGAAATATCTTTCTGTAAAACCCCGGTTGTTAATGAAAAAAGGTTGGTTTTTAGAGTCAGCTAGGGAAATCATTTAAGGCATCTGTTTAAACATTTATATGGCGTCGAATGCACTCTCATAATCTATGATTACTACTAGTTTTAGTTATTTACTCATTTAGTTCGGCACGGCAATAGCACGCCGTTTGAAACCATGCCGTGCCAAAGTCGGGTAGCACGACAGAGCTTGCCGTGCTACACGGCAGAGTCGAACCTAATTCTTAAATGGTTTCAAACGCCGTGCTACAGCCGCGCAAAAGTCGAACTTAAATAATGAATTTAGTTCGGCACGACTTAAGCACGGCGTTTGAAACGGGCCTAAATCTCTTGATTCAGTTTTTGCAAATGCGTGACAAAATCCCATCAATTGACCATTACGTGACATAGAAATGAAGTTGACATCAAACGCCATATTTACATTTGGACGAGAAGAGAACATAAGCTTTTCTCTTTACAAGCAAGGGACTGACGCTAGAAGGCTTCACTACTTTTATGGGTTGCTGTTTTAGAACAAGGGACAGAAATGTGCTGGATTTTCTCGGATTCATTGGTTGAATGTCAATGAGAAAATGATGTACTTCCCCGAACACCACGCGCCGCAATGATTATCGTGCTTGTTGGATTCTGAATATGCCAGTACTTAAATGTAATGTCTCAAAGGAGGTAAGCTTAAACATGACTTTTCTGCCATAGTTTAAGTCCAAATACCGAGGAAATCAAATACAAGAAGACATTTTCAGGTTCCTTTTGATTATCGAATCCCAGACACTTGCCTATTGTTTTCGTTTCTAGCTGCTTAGTGTTGTGATTATTACGATTTTGACAGCATTAGTACTCAGCGCTGATGTAAAGTCCAAAAATAATTTTTATACCAGGTTTTACACTGACATTTCGTCTTTCGAAACGTCACAATCTTAGGTATTTCGGTGTTTTACCGGGTAGCGAATTTGCCGATTGAAAAAGTGTGCATAATTAAGAATTTTTAGGAAGTGAATTTTGGTGATTTTAAGCGGCTCTTCGTGACCTTGACAATTAACCAACATAGGTATAATTGGCCTCAAAAGACTTGTAAACTCCTCAAAAATAAATTTCCAGGCTCAAACTGGAGTATTATTTTGATGGGGATTAAATAGAGCGAAATTCATGATAAGGTATTAGTCACTGAATTTTGCGTGTTTTTTACCAGACGTGGGACCGCAACGGATTGTTGATGTTTTAGCGGGTTTAAAAAAATATTTCAAGAAAAAAATCACACCACGTTTCTAGGCTTACCATAGGCTATCTCTGGGAAGAATATGAAAAATTTTGATTTTTCATCATGTGCCACATATTTTTGATATGGCTCGGTCCTAGTGGACATTCCCTCTTAAAACTTTGTACATGTTGACTAAAATGCACACTGCTATACTGCAGTTAAAGGTACAACAGTTTATCACTTGCACTGGAAATTCTTTGTCGAATTTCAGTAATATCCTTATTCACTTGGGCAGTAAATCAATCGATGACAGCTGGTATTTCCAATAAAAACAGGAAGGCAAAATTTTTGTTAACATAAGTCTTGATATAGAATACTAATTTTCAATATTTGCTTCCGTGGTTTGAGTGTGTTTCAGAGTTTACCTCTTGTTAAATTTAAATGGTACTTCCAGATAGTTAACAAAATTTTAATTCGTATTTTGTCAATTGGCGTTTTGACAAAAATTACCTAGTATTCTTAGCGAAATATTACTTACCTTTCTTTTCGCTTTGTGACAGACGATCCTTTGGGCATCTCTCCAAAATTATACAGTAGTGTAGCAGCTGTCGTAAGCTGCTCAGTTTTGTTTCATCATCGTAGCAGCTGTTATTGTTTTAGGGCTAGAGGCATTGTTTCTGTTATTTGTTCTATTGCACTCTCAAAGGGTTGCAAGCCATTCAGGTGAGACCTTTGGAGAGCTGCTACATCACCCATATGTACCTTACTAGTTTACTATGGCAAATGTCAATTAATATTCTGGGAAATATTGCTTGATGATTTTAACTAAATTATAGCGTTTTGAAATGGTCATAGTTTTCTCTTTTAATTCATTTCTTATACAGACTGTGATTTTGTTAGAGATATTTCATAAAAAAGCCTTTTCATGTCTTGTTAAAATCAAAGTGCTGTGTGAACAAACTCGTGAATTGGACACACGAATTATTATATTTTATATTATTTTTTAATTATTATTTTCTTAATGTCTATATCTTGTTCAGGGAATTTTGTGGTTAATTTTCATATTTGGTGTACGAGTAGAAGTTCAGTGTTCGCTAATAAGGTACCAAAGAAACAGTGTAACATTTGGATTAAGGCATAACAATAGGCCATTTCCGAATTACCTCAAGCGTCTTTTTCGAAGCGAGTCTTGGTGCTCACCTTTCATATGCAAATCAATTTTCATTCACACGCAAATTAAACTCATTTGCGTGTGAATGAAAATTGATTTGCTTATGAAAGGAAGAGCACCAAGAATCGCTTCGAAAATGAGGCCTGAGGTAAATCGGAATGGCCTGTTGAATCAATCATGCTAGCTATTGCATTTGGAAAGAGTGGACAATGTCATGTGTTTTAAACATTTATCATTTTTGTTTAATTTCTGATTCACCAAGAAATAATTTGCAGTAAATGTGGATGAAAAGAGAAATCTACTGTCTAGCATTGAAAATGTTGAAAAGTCAATACTGTATTAATGAAAATATTAATCATTCTCTCTTTATCAAATGAGATAATAGGAAACTAATTTTGAAATTTGTTGAAAAATGGGTTTTTCATAGGGATATACAAGGTCACGTTCACGACGTTTTTGATGAAAGTTTTCCGACGTACAGAATTCGTGAAATGCAAAGTACACTTAAAGGGGCTCTGTCACGACCTGGACATGCGCGGTCGGTTGACGAATTTCTGTTGCTCTCAGTTCGATTTCGCAGATAGCGGCCATATTGAATGAAAAGGGTTCTGCTCAACCTTTTAAAATAAAAACTTATTTCGAACTTTTTCCAAGCGAAACGCGTTCCCTGGACTCATCTTGATTCTCGGAGAAGCTTTCGACAGGGTCACTTCCATGGACACACAAGAATCGAGTGTTGGGAGAGAGGTATGTGCATTTAGTCTTCGATGTTTCTGCCGGTCTGATTTTATTAGTCTCTACATTCATAACTTTTACCCTTTAGCTACAAATATTTTGCCGTATAAATATATAAATATTTCTTTATCATCTTATAGGAAAGTGATCCTGTTCCTGTAAGAGCACTTTCTCTACAAAACAGACATCAACAACTTCAAATCGTGGATGCCCCTACAAAACAAAAGGTGTGATGTGTACCTCGCAGTGCAAGCGTGGCTCGCAAAGGAAACCGTATCGAAACAAGGTGAGCTCACGTCATTAATGCTTCCAAACAAAGCGTCAGTTTAAGTTTGTTATATTATTTATAGCTTGTTTAATATCTGTGGTAGAAATAAGTGTTAAGCCAGCCACCTACAACCTTGATCTTTTTGTCAAATGTTCTCCCAGTGATTCACTCATAAACTACAAACTTTCTTTTCATCACTCATGTTTTCTGTTTACCTATTGATATTATACTGTATTATTATTTGCTTTTTGTCAGTCCACCGCTGGACCAAGTGGAACATCTTGTCCTGTACCAAGGCAACAGAACAATAATTATAATCATGTTGATAGATCCACTGAAGAGGAAGGCCATAGTTTATAATGTTAATGATTTGCTAAAGATTAGTTTGGGTTGTAACTTTTATGAAATGAATAAAGACAAGTATATAGTATTTATATTATTTACATGAATGTTTCACCACCAAATGAGGGTTTTTGTAACAGAAAAGGAAAAAGACAAGTTATTTTCGACTCGTACATACATTGTACTTGTTGACAAAAAAATTATCTTGGCGTGAAGGTTGACTGCTACAAATCATGAAAGGTGGTTGAAAATTCCTGCATAAATTCCACCATCCAAGAAGAACCTTTTACAACCCAAAAATTCCTGGACACAGCATGGATAGATTATGGACATAACAATTACAAGGTTTATAAATAGTTCATTTTACATTTTTGTAGGATTTCATTAAAACTTTGGATCAAAAAATGATCAGGAAACTGTGCGTTAGAAGCCTTCAGTGTGGTGTAGGAAGCATGGATCATCTCTATACCCTGCTAATAATGGAGGATGAAGATGACAGTGATCAAGAGGATGATGGTGTTGACCTATCGACCCACTTGACCCTGAAACTATGTTAGGAGGAGCTTCATGTCCAGCCCACAACCCTGAGCCTCCCTCCCCATTGGACACTTCACTTCCTTGGTGCAAGTGCGGGGTATGCACAGTTATGCCTCGAGAGATAGAAAATAAATGCTGTGGACAAAGAAAATGCGTGACAAGTTTTGCGAGATTTTCAAAACTCTGTCTAGACCCTGACAAATTGCAACTCTGCATTCGAAATGGTGATAACAGTACAAGGGCCTTCAGAAAGGCTGCTTATCATCAGTTTATTTTGGACAGATATTGCAATATATTTAGGAAAAGGCAAGAGAAAGGTCTGTCAAGACTGTGCACCATCAATACCCCTCGTAAACTGGAGTTTATATGGGATATAGGCCAGAATAAGGAATTTGTATTGTAAGAGGAGAATGTGTGAAATTATGTTTTTTAAATGTTGATTCCAGGAAATATCTGGCACCACTCCAGAATCTCTGCAAATTTGCCGGTTATTTGGGACCCCAAAGGTTAAAGAATTGATAGAAAAGTATGATGCTACACTGGTTTCATATTGAAAAGGAAAGGGGGATTGCAATGGAAAATTCCCCGGGAATGTTATGGATATTTCCTGGAGAAGAACAGTGAACCGTATCTCTGATGGAAAGTGATATCATCAACAAAATTATTGCTATTTTATTTATTTTGGCTTGTGATTTCTAAAAAAGGCCGTGCACAGATTCACTTCAAGAGAAATTCTTACCCAAAATATTACATTATTCCAATAAGCCATTTCCAAGTCACCTTACGAGTCTTGCAATGTGAAAATGTGTTCCACCTCATTTTCATAAGAAAGATTTTGCATATAGACTCGTTTTGAAACAGAGGCATAAGATAACTTGGAAATGGCCTATTGAAATGTCACCTTTTCAGATTTTTTAGAGGTTTTTAACTACGTGAATTGCATTTGAACAGATATAAAATATACATGTATAATTATTTGGCTAAATTCCAGCCACTGTTCCAGTTATATTCTGAATTTCTGAGCTGTTTCTTTGTTTTTAAGAAAACACAATATTGGTTAGGTTATATATTTCACCTTGTTAAATGTGCTATTGTGTATTAAGTGCTCAGGTTTGCCACTTACTGGAAACTAGATTTGCTTGACTTTGCACTGAACTTAGATAATATTAAAGATAAGTAAAACCACAGGCCCTCAAATAGGACTTTTCACTGACTTGTACAAACACCTAAGACCTTCGTAGACCTTTTCTTTAAAGTTCCCAGAACTTGAAAAATTATTGATCTTCCCTGACAGTGACAGTGGGAGGCGCAGT
>JAHPZR010000143.1:0-5000 GCA_019787425.1 Platygyra sinensis | reverse complement strand
TGATTGCCGTGTGGGAATCCGATAGTGTTCACTTGACCTGAATACTGCACTCTGATTGGTTAGGGCGCTATATAAGCCACGCATGCTAAGTCTATATTTTCAACCGTAATAAATTTACCTTTGCATTTGAAATTAAATTCCTTGTATGAAATTAAATTCCTTGTATGAAATTTAATTCCTTATATGAAATTCATTTATCTTTGGTCACTCGGACTTTTTAATGAGTCTCCAACAGCTGCCGCTTTCAATTAATCAACAAGAAGAAAACAAGAGCTAAAGATCGGATTACGAATTATAATAATTATCAACATTTGTTTCAGTGTTTTGATTGCGTCCCAACGTTTACAACTCAAGAAATGGTACTACAACTTTTAAACTTTTAAGAGCAAATCCCCACAAGAATCAAACAAAATCAAATTTCTTCGGCAAGGCTTGAAAACTCAATTTCTCTCCCCTTTTGCATATAGTTAGCCCCAAGCAAGAATACAAACAGCCTGTGTTTCTTTCCTCGAAATAGTTTTGTCTTTCTGAGAAAAACAACTTTTTCGATTTACCCTCCAGACTCAGTTTAGCGAGTCCCATTTGGGCTGAAAATCGACCATTTTCATTTGATTCGCATGTCGCAACCATCAGGCGCAGAAAAATTGTAATGCAACCAACTTATTGCATAACTTTTCCTTGTCCAAAACCCACAATTTCAAGAATATTGGATTAATCTAATAATTTTGCGGTCAATAAAACCACAGTGTTCTCCAACCTTAACTTCGCCGGTCGGTGCGAAGAATTGTTAATTTGACCATGTGCCATATTACCGAATTTCATAAGATTAAGGATTTTAATTAAGGAAGGGTAGGTCTTTCAAAATATGTATAGTTTAGTTTGGGCAAATGATTTGGCAGTCGTCAAAAAATTATTCAAAATTGCTTACTCTAGACACAAAATCACGCCAGCAGTGTTGAGTGCGTGACCAAGAGTATATTATCATTGTATCCGCCATCTACATACCAATATCACTTTGGTTCGAAAGTCAGCGTTACAAAGGTATAAATATGATAAACATGCTTACCCTCTTCGATTTGTAACATCCTGAATTTGTCAAACTGTTTCTTTCCCTGTATATTTTCAGCGACGTTTTCGACAAGGCCCACATCAGAATCTGAAGAAAAACAATAACTGCCGAGTGCATATGTATTCATTTTATGTAACACAATCTCTGCTATTTGTGTCCTTTGATTTAGCAAGCAGTAAACCGCTAAAGCGTTATTCAATTGAAATATGCGAGTTTCGAATTTCCATTTTGAAGGCATTTGAAAGTTCTCGCTGTTGTTGATTTCAACGTGTAATTTGCATATTTATACCCGAGGCAAGCGCGCGCAACACCATTTGCACACAGGGACGAGGCTGGGGATTTCTGCAGACTACAGAACGGGAAGTGCCCTTCATCAGGTAAGAAAAAAAAATCAAATACTTTAACTGGTCACGAGAACAGACTGTACAAGGAGAAAGTAAAGCGTCAGAGAAATCAAAGCAAAAAACTGACCAGCAAAACCCGAAGAAAATCGGAAATTGACCAGCAAAGCTGCGACTGACTCTGATGTTCTCTCGATGTCTTTTAGATCCTCGTTCTAAAATTCTAACATAACAAGAAAAAATATATATATATATATTTTCCATGTTACACAGTTTACATTCATTACTTGCAAATGCTTAATGTTACATTTCCTACTTGCAATACACTACGTTACAAAACAAATAAAGAAGCCTAAGCCGTGTATTACACTGTGATAAAACACGATGCAGGGGCGTAGCCAGCATTTCTAGGAGGGGGGTGGGGGGTCCAAATTGTTTCCAACGAAAACGGTTGGTCAAAATGCGGGTCAAGGTGTGGATGTTAGAAAAGAACTGCGAGTGTCTGAACTGCACAGGTGGGAAGGCCGGCATCCTCAGTGCTGCATCACTTTCTCTTCCATCACAAGAGCTCAACAACCACATGGGGAGAAGGAAGGTTGTTCTCATAAATCTCCAGCGCTGCGTCAATGTCAGGATTTCTGTGATCGACAGCTACCAGCTGAGAAAGAAGATTAAAAAGGCTGGACAAGGCAGCATCATTAGTAGGATTGAAGTATGTTTTCATCTCTGATTGTAGATGGTCTAGAAGGGGAATAGCAACTGCCCTCTTATAGTAATCAAATGGTGTCTGAGCTGGCACATTGTCGCGATGCTACTGCTGATCGGTCCGGCGAGGATGGAAGGTACAACACCTGCCGCGGTAGTGACCGCCAGATCGAACCACTCGGATGTCTTCGATGTTGTCTCGGAGTTCCTGGAGATCGTCCGTGACATTATTACTGTTAGTGTATGCCTCGTAGACAGCTAGATCTCTAGAACAATAAAAATGGAACGTCTACTAATTTCGCAGGCATTTCTGCACACACGTGCATCTTGTTACACAAAAATCCCAACTCTGCTTATGTCTCCAAAAATGAAAGTGAAACGCAAAACGAAAAATTTCAGGAATCGAGAGTCCATTACACTCTTGCTGGGATAAAATCACTTTTGAAAATAGGAGAGGGGCGTTCATTGGCGCGAGAGGGGGGTTCCCGAACCCCTGGAACCCCCCCCCCCCCCCCCCCTGGCTACACCCCTGCGATGATCATTTGAGAACGCGAGGGAAATGTAGAAAACATGAGCCGCAGGCGAGTGTTTTCTACATTTCTCGAGTGTTCTCAAATGACCAGAGTGTTTTATCACAGTGTAATACACGGCTTAGGCTTCTTCATTTGCTTTAAAATATAGATTTTACGAGCGCAAAACAATAAAACAGGCTTTTTCTATGTTTTATACTCTGATAAAACATGGGTTTTTGACCAGTCAGAGCGCGCGCAGGGTAGTATATTTTAATTATGGTGAAACAGAGAATTAACTCTGAAGTGTAAATTAAAGTGCTACTTTAACCCATGAATAACCCACTGGGCGTTAGCCCTAATAAAGGGAAACAGGGAACCACACGAGGCAAAGAAAAAATCTTTTGACCTCTTTTTTTCTTTGCCTCGTGTGGTTCCCTGTTTCCCTTTATTAGGGCTAACGCCCAGTGGGTTATTCATGGGTTTAAGTAGCACTTTAATTTACACTTCAGAGTCAATTCTCTGTTTCACCATTTGTGTTCCCAGTGCTACGCGGCACAACATTCATATGTACCCTTACTTTCTCTTCGCCGCGATTCACCATCTAAAATCGTCCCCGACTTTCTCTGTGCGACCTCGTAGCTCAGTCGGCAGAGTAACGGTAGATCTAATCCGGAGGTCGTGGGTTCGTTCCCACCGAGGTCAAAATATTTCTTCTTTGCCTCGTGTGGTTCCCTGTTTCCCTTTATTAGGGCTAACGCCCAGTGGGTTATTCATGGGTTTAAGTAGCACTTTAATTTAGACTTCAGAGTTAATTCTCTGTTTCACCATTTGTGTTCCCAGTGCTACGCGGCACAACATTCATAGTATATTTTAATTAGTTATAAACATCACTTATACGGCACTAACTGCCTACATTACATTACGTTACATTACATTACACAACATTACATTACAATACACTATATTACTTGCTTACACACATCGCTTACAATACATGACATAACCTGACAATACATTACATTCCTTACTTACTGTATGTGGTTATTGTTTAGGCCTTGCAAATTGAAACTGTGACTCCTTACGTTAATTTATGAAACTGGATCACTTCTTTAAAAAAGTATTTTGCTTGTTTGATATAGAAGCTATGTTACGTTCAATTTCAATTTTGTCATATACAAGATTTAAGAAATCTGCGAACTAAAATTTAACGCTATTTAATGATTTGCAATAGAGGAAGTATTTACCTATGAGAGGTGGTTTAGGTTGAACAGGAAGACCAATTCGTGAGAACTCCGTAAATTATTTCATTCTTGGAGAGGTTAAGGGTCTTTTTGGAAACAGAATGATACCATTTAATAAAATCCGACCAGAAAGAACTAGCAATGGGGCACGATTCAAATAAGTGACCGACTGTTTGGTCTACGTTTGTACAAAACAAAAAAAAATAATTGGGGAAGCTTCAAAGTCTTAAAAATTTCTAAGTGTAACTCTTCATCAATGTGATCTGTTGTTGTTGTTTTTTTTTGCTTTTGTGTTACAGGTGCTTGTTTGTTGGCAATTATCACAGCCTCTTTTTCCACCGTGTTTTCCGTAGTTTGTATTAATGTTTGCTTACGCGTCGGAGTCAGTGAGAAAAATAACTTTCGTTACTTTATTTGGTTTGAGGAAAAGTAAACAAGCGAACATTTTCGTTGCATGGTCAATAGCATGAAATAAATATACAAAAAAGTAATTCTAAAGAACCAGTACTGAGATTACAATCCTTTTTTTGTGTTTTTGGCAGACAAAAATCCCCACCCCTACCCGTTGCAAAGAATTTTGCCACGTGGCTATGCGAGGAATATGCAAATAGCGCCGCGCACAGTTTCTAAAAATAGATTACATCACTAGAGATCCCCCGATCGATGGCGGCTTACAGTGTATTCGTTCGTCACTTACTGGCAATTTCTGCTTCAAAGCAGGTTGAGTGATTCTATCGAGCAGTACAACGAGCCACCAAGGTACAGGTTGCATAGGAACTTCGCAAAATCGCTCTTTGTGATTCAAATCTACCAGACGGATGCCCGGTACAGAGGTTCCCGACTTTCAAACTTAGCGGAACGCCATTGAAGAAATGACTGGAGCGAAATGTTGTTTGACAGTCAAGATATCATATCTGGGCTAAGGTGAACATATTCATGTTGCATTGTGCTTTAGTAATCCGGATATTTCGAATTGAAGGGATTTAATTAATTATCAATGCAGTGGTAATGTTTAGTCACGCATTCGACTACTTGCGTGATTTCGATTTTTCTGTACGATTTGAATAATGTTTTGACGACTGCTAATTCATTTGCCCAAACTAAACTTTACATATCCTGGAGGACCTATCCT
>JAHPZR010000142.1:17500-54247 GCA_019787425.1 Platygyra sinensis | reverse complement strand
GTTTGCGCATGCTCTGCAAAAAGTATTTTGTGAGTAACCGCTGGTATGCGCCCGCTTTGCGTGTAAGCAAAATGGAAGCAAAATGGCGCATAGTTGCGACAAATTTTTGGTAATGGAAGTAGTCTTTTTCTTTTTTCCCTTTTTAACTCGAGTGAAAGCGTCAGAAAATCAACCAAATGGTTTTTTTGGAGCCTTGTAAAAAGTCCCAACCAAGTCCGTTTCAGAAGATCAAGGCCTATACAACCGCTTCTAGTCTTGTTTTGGAATTGTTAGAACACGGATCAAGGAATATTTGTGAACTGAACGATACGTTGCGGAAGGCCTGTTAAGCACAGACGTAATTAAAAGTTATTTCATCATTCTAGAGCTGCCTTAAGTAACTACTGAAATATTCTATGTTTTTTCGTGCGCTATAAACGTTTTTTTATCGCTTCAACTACTAACGCAATAATCCTCGAGCAATTGTGCACGTGTCAATCGGAAAATAAAATTTCGCACAAGTTTATTGGCATAACCAGCGACGACAATTTAATACCCAAACAGAAAACTTCAATGTCGAGTTAGGAAAAATCATAATGTAGTAGAAAGAGAGAGAAGTATTTAAACCCATGGGGGGCTTTTAAAGATGGAAGAAAAATTAAGGATTTCATCAGAGAGCAAGTTAACTGTAATTATTAGTTTCATCTGTGAAAGTATTAAACAATTGATATGGAGGCTACAGTCAAATTGGCAGTAGTCAAACACTAAACAAACACACCTTGAAAAGGAGGTTTCGACAAAGCTATTAAAATTTAAATGCTCCATTCCTGTGAAACCAAACCATACCACAAAAGATGCACCATGTGTTTTGGGTACTGTGGAGAAATAGCCTAGTAAAATGACACAGCTCCTTTTTCAGCTGCATCCCCTTAAAGTTCACAAGTTGGGCTTTTTGCCTTTGGACTGAGCTTTGTACTCCTAGGAATTCTCTCATTTTTTCTGCCTTAGCAGTGCAGATTACTATTCCAAAATAGAAGGAATTTCCTGGCCAGTTTTACCCCCTCCTCCAACAGGCTAAACATATCAGCAAAACATACATGTATATCAATTTGCTGTTGATAATTTCAGCTGCAGACAAAAAAAATAATTAAAAACAACAACAACAACAAAAACAAAAAACTAATACAATTTTTTTGACTTAAGTTTTCACATTTATTCTGCTAAGATAATTGGCATTTGTTCTGATAGGTAGGTTCTTATTACAGGCAAATTAACAAACAACATTTGATGCAGTATTGATTGTTCCACCAGTCAAGTTGCTGGTCTTATGCTTCAACCAAACAAGGATTTGTCTCTTTGAAAGCCACACACATGGTTTCCAAAGTAGCATTGTTGCAACCAACTCAGCTGGAAATAATAGCAACTTCATCACAATATCTTGGAAGGATGGTTATGCAAGACAAGGGGGCTCACTTGAAGGCTCAAATGTGGCAGTTTAAGGTCTGAAATAGATAACATAAACAAGATTACATTAGAAGTCAGAAATAGTACAGTTGTGGGCTTTATTTAGTACAGTAAACCCCTCCCCATCCTCCTGTCTTGATCTTCACATCCACTGTAAATGCTAAAATAATGAACTTTTCCAGTTCTATTAGAGGGTTGAGTTACTGGAAAGACCTGCTATCCAGTGATATTCAACAATATTTTATTTTGTGCTACAGTTAACACTGAAGGTGTATATAGGTAAATTACCTTAATTACCTTTCATCGAAAATTTGAAATGAAATTGTTAATCCCATTTACAACATTTTCATTTTGTATCTTAATTTATCTGTGAAATGGTGAATAATTATTAATTTTCATTCTTAATTAGATTGACCTGATTACACCACCTGGTGTATCTGTCATGCTGCAGAGTTATGTTGAGCAATAGCATATTTCATTCACAGGCTAACAGTGTAAGACTATAAATTAAATGTATGTCAAAGGATGGACATTGGTTATCACAACTGCATTTACGTTCCAACATAAATATTTGATAACCATACTGTACAGAACATGGAGTTGTTGCAAGAGCTAGTACATTACAAATCCCTAAACATCGAGAAGAACTGTAAAGAAGACATAATCCTCTTCATCAGTCTATGGTGTTTGTGGTGAAACTCCCAATTTTTTCAATACCTGCATGTGCAGCAAATAATAGAAAAACAGTTATAACATGTTGTTCTAATTTTGTTTGTCTAAGCAACTGCCTTTCTCTGAATCCTCAGAGCATGGTAAATAACAGCAAAACAATAGTCTTTTGGAGGCTAGTTTGTACATTTTGTTACATTGTTTCCAAAAAAAATCAGCTCGAAAGGCAGAGGAATTCTTACAAAATAAACGCTGCACGAGAGGAAAGCTCACGTCATTCGGTTCCCGGGTGCCGTTCGAAAGCTAAATGTACATGAAATGCGAAAATTTCGACAGAAACGGTACCAGTTTTTCTTCTTCGAATAAGGCCACGCATTTTTGTAGGAGAAATAAACTGGATAGAGCAAAAGAGAAGTAAACAAACAATGCAATGAAAGTGCTTTGGGACTTGGGGGCGAGTGAAATAAAGTATTTTAACCAAAGTTTCTACTCAAGTTAGCTCTTGGAGACTAAAAAGGCGATTATAAAAATACCTACAGAAAAACAGGAAGAAAAATAGCAAAAGTCCACGTGTATTAAAACGAAACTTTAACAGTGTAAAAAATAGACAACTACATACCCTGCATAACAGATTTGGAGAACAACAAGACGAAAGACCTTAGTGATCCACGACTCAGAAAAACTACCAAAACATCCCGATTAAAAATTTGCCAAAAGTTGCTGTAAGAGAATTGTAATCCTGCAAACTGCGCATTTTTTAAAGTCTGGAGTCCCCAGCGGCTGAGGAGAAGAAGAAGAGACATGTTGTTTGCAGTAATTTAAAGCTTGGGGGCAACCGGAAACATGTTGAAAATTTACTTCAAAGTTCAAAGAAAATCAGCTCAAACTCAAAATTTCCCTATCATACAGGATCGCGTATCTGACGATCGTCTCGATATACAACCCCATGATTCATAACAATAAAGCTTCAACATCTTGAGACTAACCTTCATCGTTTGTCTTCTCCAGTGAACATCTTGATCTTCGTTAAATCAAATTCCAAACTCCACTTCTTTGGGCCTTTATCTCGTTATGTTCGCACTTTGATCATTAATATATCCTCATCCAAAGTCCCGACAAACACTGTGAATATCCACAGTGTTAGAAATGTGTGTAAACTTGTTATAATCTTTCATCTCTCTTGACAAGATCTTTCTCGCAACGTAGATCACCCGTTTAAAAACCCGACGCAGCGCGTACGCGTTCAAACAAATGGCGCCGAACTCATTCTCGTCCCCAGAGCCCACGATCCTTCTGGCCTGCGGTAGGAATCGAGAGCTCTGGTAGCAACCATTTCAGGCATGCGCCATAGGTACACCGGAAGTTCAAAGAAAAACAATATGGCGGAGCAGACTCCCAAAAAGACTTTGACTTCGCACATTTGCAGATGCTGCAATTGCTCCTTTCAAAACAATCCCATCGATTTGTTTGGCACTAAAGCTGAATATGAACGACTTATTGCTCTTCTGGAAAACTTGACAGGTCTGGATTTTGTGGAAAACGATGGTTTTCCAAGAAAAATATGTAGAAGTTGCTACAATCGTGTCAAACAGTTTGCGGAATTTAAGGAGTTGTGCGCTAAGTCTCGTGCAGATCAGGCCAATTTAATCAGGTTTAAGAGAGGAAAAAAAATTGTAGAAAGTCCTACTGCAACTGAGGAACGCCAACAAAAGCGCGGTAAGCACCATGATAATCAAGAGCCAAGAGCAAGGCAATGCCTTGAACTGCAGCCTGCAGTAACTCAGCCCAAAGAATGCAGTGAACAGCTTCCAAAAACTGCTGCTAGAGTTTTACCAGAATTCTTGAAACCAAAAGCAGCTATTGAGCCATCCAAGGGATTGCTAATTCTTGCAAAGTCCGGCCTTCGTAATAGTGAGGTTTGTAATAAAGTAAGCTAAAGTGCAGGCACTGCATGCCATGGATCGATTTCTCCTAATTGGCCTTGTTGAGTTTAAATAAATACTTTCTCTTACTTGTTGCGTTGTTATTTAATTATATTAACTCTTAAATACTTTAGCAGCTGAACTTTGTTGTTTGAATTAACATAATAATAATGCCTTATAAATATTGAAGCTTGAAGTCACCGAATCCAAGTCACCAGCTAATTAACTGCAATATTATTGAAGAGTCAGCCCTCAAGGAACCAACCAGACACGTAAGTATGTTGAGTTTTATTATTTCCTGATTTATGATGATATAACTTCTTGCTTACCACAAGTGGACAAGGGGGTAAGTATGTTGTTGTTTTACTAATGCTAACATTTTTGGACAAATAAATTAAGTCAGATACCTTATTATACAAGACTTATAAAAACTGGTTCAATATTTTTATTCTTTTTCGAATAAACAAAGTTTTTTTTTGAGTTTAACTTTTTTGTATGTGTATGTTGACTATAGATGTTTTCTAATTTACTGTATATGTAAATTAAATCTTATAGTTATGTATTTATTGTTTCAAGTGCGTTCTTGAGATAAATTTTAACTTGACTTGATATCATCTCCAGCTTTCTTGTAGGAGAGATCTGTTGTCTCCAGAAGATTGTGAGCCTGTCATTGTTTCCATGCAATCTGGCAATCCACACCAAATCGCCGAGGTAGTTATGAAAATTCCTCTTTTGAGAAATGCAGTAAAAAATGTGTTTTTGAAAGATGTCGACTCGCAGTGTGAAAAGTTGTCTGTCAGAACTACTGGCCAGCCATCTGTGTTACGAGAGCTTTGCAAGAACCCCAAATCCTTAGTGGAATTCAAGTGGGAAACAATCCTGACAGAGATGAAAGAGCGGGCCCCTGATGTGCTAGACTTCTTGGTTGCCATGGCAGTGCCCAAACTGAAGGGAAATGATGGAAGGCAAATTATGCCCTTGTGCACTGCATATGGCATCCTTATGAATGTGCGATGTAGAGAGCTCTCTCTCTCATCCAAAAAGTAAATGCTGTGTTGCTGGGAGTTGGTAATGCTACAAGAAGAGTAAGCAAATAGTAATGACTAGTAATTTGAGTATTTTGTACAATGTCCTGTGCTAGGAGCATTGTAAAATGTTATGCTTTGCCTACAAGTCTAATAATATTAATATTTTTTTAATTACTTTTATAACACTTTCGGATCAATTTTACTATGGGTAGTGTCGACCGACATATCGACCGATATGTCGACCGACATGTCGGTCGATGGTCGGTCGATATGTCGGTCGATAGTCGACCGCTAGTCGGTCGATAGTTGGTCGATAGTAGACCGATATGGCGGTCGATAGTCGGCCGACAGTCGGCCGACAAAAAATTGCGTGGTGGTCAACATGACGACCGACTCTCGACCGACAGAGGGAATGTCGTGTCTCGGTGAAATATCGGCCAAGTGTCGGTGGAATATCGGTGAAGTGTCAGTGGTCTATCGGCCGAGTGTCAGTAGTCTATCGGTATCGCCTTTTTTTTTTGTCCGACGTAAAGTCCTGTATGGAGTTTACTGATAATTGTTCAGCGGCTGAGAATGAAGCGTTTTTTAACATGAGATCTGCAAAATTAGCTAATAGCTGAGAAGTACGTAAAGTTTTACTGCCAAACATTAAACTGAAAACAACATCAGCAAAGTGCCGTTTTAAGGCTTGAAATATTTGTGGAACTTTGCTCTGCAACACACGTTGGTTGATAAAGGATTAGAAATATATTGGCGGCTAATTAAATTTCAGAGTAAGAATCTAGGTTTCCATCGAGGCCTGCGAAATAGCATTTTCAACCATTGGCCGGCTATGAGTCCTCTGAAGCCATCTAGAGAGGTTAACTTTTAAATTCACTTAGAAACACATGAAAACCTTCACTGAAAGATGGAATTAAACGAGCTGAGGCGAATTGTGCTTAGCTTTTATTTTCTTCTTTTTTATTTGTTATATCATTTTTATATTATTTTTCTACTCTGTCAGGTACGCCCTTACGTATTTGCGTAGGGAGAATTTGCGGCTGCCGTGGCACTAAATTACAAGCCTTCGCGGAGATTTTTTAGAGTTTCAAAGCTACTATCTATCAAAGAAAACCTTGAAATTCAAAAAGAAATAGCGACTGCATAAGAAACACACCCGAAGTATTATCGCACCTTGGCAGCTCTATTTTAGTCTCACTTTACTTTAACACACATTATATTTTTTGTTAATAGTGTCTGTAAAAAATACATAAAAAATATATATATAAAGTGCGTAACACTATAACTAATAGTGTAGTAACTATTTCACCACGCAAACTGACGCAAAGAGCGACTCTGAGCGACGTATCATTCGTGATGGAATTTCAGGTTGCGTAAAACAAAAACATAAGCAATTAGTCTGAGACCAGAGATTTAGGGTTAGGAACTGGCTGAATTGTATCTCTTCAATAGCAAACATTCTGAGACCGTTTCAATTGAACCAATAAAAATTTATTCTGACAAGTAAAATAACCAACAAAAATGTTTTCAACGGGGTGGGGGTATGGAACCAAGCCTACTTTGAGGGTGTGGGATGATGGTAGCAGAAAGAGACGATCTTTGTTTGCTGTGTGTTGTACAATGGTATTGACTGATTCCCTTAAAGGGGATACTGTTCAGCAATGTCATCGAGCAGCCTTCGAAAGCATCCATTTGGGTGAGGCTCACCATACCACCTTCGCCACGTGAATTCCTGAAGGTATTCAATGAGAAAGTCAGGGTTTGTGTTTCCCTTCATTTTCTTAAATTTTTCCTTTGCCGTACACCAGTTGCTTTCAGCATTCTGTGTATGGACTCCGGTTACTGGATCGACAAAATGTAGAGAATGATTCACCGCCCCGTGTTGTAAGCCGAGTCTTCTCTGGAGTTGCCGATATGCCGCCCACTGGTCCGTGTGCACTATGGAGCCAGGCTGAACCTTCCGTTGAATAATACGCAAAAGAGTCGCCGCATTGCGTCGCCTTACGAGCTGTAGGTATGGTCGGGCTGGAGCATACTGTGTATCAAACAACCCCAGTACCCATCTTTCTCTTTGAGGCCGACGCCCCCTGTGAAACTGCAAAGGAATAACAATTACAGCTCCATGAATTAAAATATTATGAAATATTATGAAAAGAATCATTGGAAATACGGTACATTAAAGATAGGAGGTGGCGGAGGTGATACGACCCGCTCAGTCCGGCTTCAGACCGAGAACAGTACTGTTCAGTAGCGTAGAAGTACTGTGAGTGAGATTTTTATTTTGTAACCAGTAGACTAGTTGTGAGGCGGCTAAGGCTTAAGCACAGTGATTCGAACCACTGGAAGGCCATACTTCCTATTTTCTTACCTTGGACTTGTGATTAAACTTTGATTCGTCGATCTGCACAATGACACCTGGTCCGCCTAACTGTGGAATCGGGTGGCGCAGCAATGCTTCCCATGCAACTTGCCGACACTTCCGTGCGAACTTGACTAAAACTTTCTGTGAGGCCGTTCCTTCAATTTCCATCATTCGTAGCGAACACTTGTGCGCCCATTTCCAGAGAAATTGCAACTGCCTTGCGATTGAAATTTTGCTTCCATAGAAATACGAATGTACTCTCACAGACGAAGAGCGTCGACAACGGTGACATCTCCTGTTGAAAAGTAAAGTTTAAGCTATATAGGTATGTTCGGTTCCAAGGGTATAGTTTTTAACCATTTTGTTCTGAAATAGGGTGTTCGTTGTGAGTTTGAAGCCCAAATGGTCTGAAATAGTTGAAAGCTATCGAATTTTAGCTCAGGTCGGCAGGGAAAATACCGTAAACTGCCGCTTATAAGCCCATCCGGTTACCGCTAATGCTCTAATTAGAGCCCAGCTTCCAATAAGCGCCTCGATTCGAATTACTGCGGCCCTCCAAAGGCTTAAAATTTTAAATAACCGCCCCCTTCAAATAAGCGCCCCCCCCCCCCCCTCTCCGAAAAAAGAGGTTCAGTACTTGCCGGTACGATATATGAGACGTATACGTGAATGTTCTTCAAAGTCGTACGGGTTTGTTTCTAATTTCCTCGATAGCAATATCCATGAAATATCCTAGAATTACAAGGCCTTTTTCAAGTTTTCTGCTTCCAGTGACTTCAACCACACCCTGCAGAACACGAAAGCGTCTTGTGAACGTTTAAAGTTTCACAAAAAAAAAAATTTCTATCACGTTGTTTGAGTATTTATATCACAGGGAGCCCTCACATCGTTTTTGAGGAAAAAATAAAAATTATAATCTTTCCTTTTGTTTTGTATTGGCCACTTTGAATTTTAAATGCGCGACGCGCTGGTCTGGGAGCGAATTAATTATGCGCGGTCACATGGTGCGATGTCTGGAACCGAGAAATCTTCGGAAACGCTCGGTCGGTCGTAACCTTTATATTTTTGACAAGGGGTGAAACTCTTTTTAGTCCCTTCGAATTTCTCATGAATACGAAGACAAATATCTCTACAAATTGAACAAAAATTTGAAGGCAGAAGGACCAAAGGTTGAACTAATTATCCTGTAACTTATTAGAGTTGTTCCGCACAAGATGCAAATTTCCACTTTGTGACTTTAGGCATGCAAATTAAACCGACACCTTGTGACCGGCGTTCTCGATCACGTCTTAATTGTGTTTCAAGACAATGCAGTTCTTTGTCTTTAAACACAATAAGGCGTGATCTAGAATGCCAGTCACAAAGTGCCGGTCTAATTTGTATGCCTACAGTAACAAAGTGGAAATTTGCATCTTATGCGGAAAAACTCTATTTTGTCTGAATGTTTCTAGCTGTGCAATATTGATGCGTCGTTTCAAAATCTTTGATTTGGTCGCATGCTTCGGCCAGTTGGGGTACACGGAAGTAAGAATTTCAAATGCTTGATTGACATGTGTAAAGCGGAAGTGAATAAGATTGTTTGTTCTGATTGGCTCTTTATTATTCCGGAATTAGGTCTGTTCAATTCCGGAAGTTTACTTGATTTTGTTACGGAAACAAAATAACCATGTGAATGCGGGGAAATGTACAAAAATGAAGAACGCACGTGCAACTGCATAGATGTTGCTCTGCTATAATTAGGCCTTTTGTTTCCCGATGTTTTCGTTGCTGTTGTTTAGCTCTCGCTCAACAAAGGCCTTAATGAACAGAACAATAGCTATTCAGCAGAACGATTCATGGTCATACCCAATATGCAAAACGGTAAACGTGGGGAAGACGAATTCTTCCTGTTCATTTTTAACGGAACATGAACGACGATCACAGCACTTGGAGAATTTGCTTATTTTATATTTTGAACTTGAACACTTTCTTTTATATCAAGCTAGAGTAAAGTTGTGAATCAGATATGAGAATCATCGATCAATTTTTTTTTAATGAAAGCTGTCTTCGAAGTTGCTTGAAAAGTTGTTACCAAAATAATAAAAATACGACTTTCCTGGTATTTTTAAAAGTACCTTTTCGGAGTTAAGTTTCTTTAGGGACTTCCTCGGTGATTTTACCTCGACTTCCGGCTCTTTCGCTTTTACTTCCGGTTATACAATGCGATTCTACTTTCGTGTACCCCAACTGGCAGAGACACACGACCATGAAAGCTTGAAGTTTCACCCCTTGTCAAAAATATAAAGGTTACGACCGACCGAGCGTTTCCGAATATTTCTCGGTTCCAGACATAGCACCATCTGACCGCGCATAATTAATTCGCTCCCAGACCAGCGCGTGGCGCATTTAAAATTCAAAATGGCCACTACAAAACAAAAGGAAAGATTACAATTTTTAGCATTATTGAGCATTTTAAGGCTTCATTTAAAAGAAGTAGACTAAAAACATATTTCGATCAACAGCCTTATTGCTCATTTGGAAACATTTTTTTTAGTCCGCTTATACGTCCATCGGGATATAACCCATCCATTTATAAACTAGCCCATCCAAAACCCCTTGCGAACAGGTATAAGCCCTGGACTTGTAAGCGGCAGTTTACGGTATGTAAATTGTAATTGAAATTACTTACCAAATGTATCCGTCCCCATTGCGCGGATGGCGAATGAGGCGCATTGCATTCCTACAATTCCCGCAGTTGACATTTCTTTTCAGTAGTCTGTTCCTTTGCAACCAATTTATAAGGCGGAGTTTTCCTCTACTGCTTGTTGCAAAAATAAGGGGACAAAGAACTTCCCTAAAAAAGTTGGGCATTTTAGGAAGCTTGCCTTTTGATATACAATGTAATTCGAATCACTTTGAATGAATGTGCTGAGAACAAAACTCCTAACGGCAACAGCATGACAGCCCGTCACGTGCGTGTGCAGGACTTTGGTTCTAATCAAAGTTAAAACCACAAACAGCGATCGCTGACGAGGGGAACCGTGTCGCAAAAATCCCCATTGTTAGTGTACCATGATCGAGGCCAATGACCAAAACGTATTTTGAATATTTTCATAATCAATCAGGTACAATGAAAAAAGTCCAGTATTGCAGGCCCAGAGGAAAAACTGATAACACGAAAAATTGACTACGACCTGGAAACGCAAACTGTATATAAGTTTTGCATCTGTTCTTTGTTCGCATAATCCAACACCCAAGTTTGCGGCAAAAAAGTAATTAGCGCGGGAGATAAGTCCTTTGAAGAGTGCGCAACTAATTAAACCGTGTCACTTTTACACTTTTTTATAATGAGAGAATTCATACAGAAGAATTTTTCTTGGAGACAAGCCACTTTCCCACACTCCATGATATCGACCCCAAGAGCGACACGGGATAAATATATATAACTCTCAGCGGAAAAAGATTCGATGCAGCTGCATTAGGTGTATTCGAGAACATTAACGCGTTATGGCTTCACGAACAAAAACATGTATGATATGTGGTTTATCGGATGGCCACACTCTGATGGACTGCCCTTACCGATGCGAGTTTTGCGGCGTGTCGGTGAATTATTGTGAGTGCCATGATTCTAGTATAGTGAACAGCGTTTTGGCGTTGGAGACCCCCGAAAAGGCGGACAGAAGTACCGAAACTTCAACATCGAAACCAGCACCGCCACAAGCAGCCCGTGAGAAACGTAAAGGAAGTAACGATGAATGGTAAGCAAACTATTCCTAATTGTAGATTTTGTTTGTTAATAGTATATGCAGTAAAATATATGGATTATTGGAAAAAAATATCGATAGCTATGGCCATCAATCGAAATGAAGGCTTGTTTGGTCATTTGTAGTACGACTTCAAGTAACGCGAGTTTGTATCGAGTCGACTTAACATGCGTATCGAATCGACTTTGACTTGTCAGTATCGAAACGACTTTGTATCGAAACGACCGGACTCCATCGAAATTTATCAGTGTGTGGAATTATGAACAGAGGAACTAGTCTATAATTGGAGCTAAATTATAGATCGCCACTAATAAACTCTATTATGAATAGGCCCTATTTCTTACATTCGTATTTTATTGTATTTACAGGTGTGGGACAAACAATAAAACTGGACAAAAGAGGCCAGAAAAGACAGTGCCCGAAAAGAAATTCAAAGAAGCCAAGAATGACCTGCAGGCTGCTATGAAGCAATTGAAAAACTCGGAAGAACTCAGTAGTTAAAGGGGTACTTATAGGCTCAATTTCCCATTTTTTCATTTGGTAAAGGAAATGTATGGAGAAAAAGTGGGACAAAAGTGAATGGCTAATGTATACAAGATGGCGGCAGCAGAGGATGGATGGAATAGGAGAGAATGAGTGAAAAGTAGAGAAATAGAAACATTAGAGCTACGCAAGCGCGTAATGAACCGTTTAGAGCCGTGTTTATGTTTTTTATTATTCAAACATTAATAGGCTACAAAGTAGTGGTTTTAAAGCAGAATGTTTATCATCTTCCGTTGATAATTTATCAGATATGCTGTGACTTGAACTTTCACTTTTGCGAGTATCAAACAGAGAAGAGAATGCTGACTGATGAAGGCGGTCCTTCATATCAGGATCGATTTAAAACACCACCGAGGCCTTCACCGAAAGAATTGGTAAGATTTAAGCCCCGTTGAATTTTCAACGTAAAATTCGCTAATGTAAATGTTCACTCTATATATTACTCTGTTGCTCACTGACCTAGATCATTCAAGCAAGCAGTCCACCAGCGCTACAAGAGAGACAGGAGGAGAGAGAATTATTTTGCAAATCAAACTTGCTAAAGAGACGAGGTGTGCTTCAATTGCCTAAAGTGAGAATCACAAAGTGAGATGTTTTGTTGTGGGCCATCGTTAGCTACTGATGCATCTGTTAGTACAACTCCTAAATGCTGCAAGCGTTTTTTAAAGTTAATTTCTTGTTGTCGTGGTACAATCGCTGAGCGATGGACAAGATGGTCACGATAATGGTCACGATATTCATTTGAAATGCGTACTAGCTTGCTGCGGTGGTACAGTAGCAGATAACAACATTGCAGATAGAGCCAACAGAGAGGAGTGCTGTGTAGAGCAAGAACAAAAGAGAAAACGAAAGACAAAAGCAAAAATAAAAAACAAACGAGAGAAAACTGTCCAAAAAACAGATTGATGGTGTTGAACAAGAAATCGAACGACCTAGAAGCAACTGCAGAGGAAACCGAGTTGGATAAAGTGTGCGAGTTATTGCTCTGTTTTAAGCGCGGTGCCCTTGATCTTTTTGAATTAATTACTAGTGTGTATAACAACTGTGAGACAAGCTAGAAACAACTGCAGAGGAAATCGAGTTGTATAAAGTTTGTGAGTTATTGCTGTTTTAAGCGCGGTGACTTTGATCTTTTTGAATTAATTAGTAGTGTGTATAACAAACGAGGAGAGTACATTAGTGTTATAAATAAAGTAATCTGCACAAGAGTATTTTAGTCATGTTGAGCACTGAAAGCGAACAGTTATTAAACGAAATTTATTACAATGTAAACCACCCAGCAGGTTTTAGCAATGCCTCACGATTATACCATGCCGTCAAGGGAAAAGGGATAAAATTCAAAGATGTACGCGAGTTTTTAAGTCGCCAACGTTCACATCAGTTGACAAGACCCAATCGTTACAATTACAGAAGGCGCAGCACAGTTAGTAGAGGCTTGGATCACTTCTGGCAAGCCGACTTAGTAGAGCTTGCCCACGACGCTTATTCTAGACGAATAAATAAGGGGGTAAATTATTTGTTGACTGTTATAGACGTGCTTTCAAGATATGCTTGGGTTGTACCTCTCAAAACAAAATCGGCACAGTCAGTCAGTAGAGCACTAGAAACCATTTTTGTCACGTCACAGCGCTGGCCAAATTATCTCACGACAGATGAAGGAAAAGAATTTTACAATTCTCACGTGAAAAAGTTGCTGACCAAATACAAAGTGCATCACTTTAGCGTGTACAGTCGTATGAAATCAAGTTTATCGGAACGCTTCAATCGCACTCTCAAAGAGAAAATATATCGCTACATGATAGCAAATGGAACACGCAAATTTATAGATGTCGTGCCTTCTTTGGTATCGGGCTACAACAACACTATTCACACAGCAACAAAAATGCGTCCAGCGGAGATTAACTTGTTCAATGCTCCGGCTTTGGCAAGACGACTTTATGGTCAAAGCAGTGCCTCCTCATCTACTGATCTCCAGAAGAGAGACTTTAAATTCAAACTGGGCGATTTTGTACGCTTGTCGAAAACACCAAGACCTTTTAGAAAAAGTTATAAAGGCAATTACACGCAAGAGATTTTTATCATTTCGTCTAGACGTAGAACGGCACGAGAAGGGTTAAACGTGTACAAGGTACGAGATTTTAATGACGAAAAGATTAAAGGTTCGTTTTACGAAGCAGAACTACAACTGTATCACAAACCGACCAAGTGGACAGTTGAAAAGAAATTGAAATATAAGGGGAGCAAAACGAAAGGAAATCAAGAAGTGTACGTTAAATTTCAAGACTTTCCTGACCAATTTAACCGGTGGATTACGCGTAAACAATTAGCTCAAGATTATTATTCTTAAGACTAACACTCAAGACAAAACCGTCAACATGTCCCTGAAAAATCGATCAACTCTACATTATGAAGTAGATGACGTGTTTGATCTCATAGTGCTGTCCAACGACAAAAACGTTCAGAAAAATTTTGATGATGTAACAAGGCGCGCTTCTTTTATTTATCGTCTTCCACACCCTCTGGATTTAACTCGAGGTTGGCAAGTGGCTTTAGTTAAAATGACTATTCCCGTAACGGACAATTCTCAAGTGCAAGATTCACCTCATTCTACCTTGGGATTAGGGGGTAAATCAAATAAGATCTTGGCCTGTATCAGAAATACACAAAATAACACAATTGTCGATGATATTTCGTGGGACAGAAACAAATCATTCCAAAACTTCTTTCATCTCGTTCAAGACGTATTGAGCCGATTTACCTCAAGCAATACACTAATGTGTGTTCAGAATGTTTTCCCCACGGATAAAGGTGAAATTTCGAACGTGAGCTTTTTCCAGTTTGCACAATATGTTGAAAGCGGTACGCAATATAAATATGCTGTTGTCACAGATTTTGAACCCTATTTGCACGAATTATTAAATCAACCAAGAGGTGAACTATTTCAGCGATTGAAAAGCAAGCACTCACTATCAACTAAGAGAGGATGGATTGTTAAGAATGGAGCCTCTAACATCCACGGTAAAACTAACGTTGTAAGTTTTCACGTCTTTGGCAGGCATTACGGGATGAGCTTTGTCAGCCAGAGAGCTGACGAAAACTACAATGGTATCGTATTTACGAATCGCTTCAAAAATGCCAGCTGGGATGTTATAACTCTAGAAATCGGCATAGGGTTAGCTAAGCTATTACGAATAGAAAGCGAAGAAATGTACAACAAGTATTGGAGTGCACCTGATTGGCGTTTTAAGGAGGCAACGACGACTAAAGTTTCTATCGCGATAAAAGACCCTAAAACGTTTAACTCGAAAGTCATCAAGCACAAAATTGTTGGGGAGGCAGCTTTGATGGACAGCATTGTTCCCTATATCGGTACGTTGCGACACAAGAATGATCACACTGTAGTTTTAAATCTACCCACAGACTATTCACTGGAATTAAAACAACCAGACTCGGAAGCTTTTACACCCTTGGCGCAAGAAAATGGGGAAATAGACTTAAATGATAAAAAACATGCAGCCCAGTTTGAAACTTTTCTGACGCGTACACCAAAAATATACAATGTACATATATCATTACTGAAAGCCAAATCGTTTGTTAACCAAAGAGAAGAGCCACAATTGTACACGTTTACTCTGCAAGGGAAGCAAAACGAAACCACCATCGTGGAACCCTCCATTTTACACTACAAGCAGTTGACCAGTGACAGTCAGCACACACATCTAAGGGTGGATATAAAGAATCCCGAAGGACTCTATCCTTCATTTTATACAGGAGCTTTATCGTTTCAGTTACGGCTAAAAGCATTCGAAGACGAGTGGTATCAAGATGTATAAAATCAAAGATTCAGATAGCAGTTTTGAACTCACTATTTGGCAAAGAAAAATGGGTTCGAACTCCTTTATTGAGCAGACCTATTTGAGGCCGTTTATACTGGATCAACATTACGAAGTGGCGGTGACACAAATTAATTTGCCTCACACTTGGATTAACGTGGACAGCGAGGAAAACGGAATGAAATTGATAATGGAAGGGAAAAGTTTCATGTTGAGCAAAGGCTATTACAGGACTGTCGCAGATGTTGCAAGAGGTGTGGAAAAAGCACTCTGCGGTGGAGTTGTATACAAACATGTACAAAATGAAGCGCTTGGAAAGCTTGTCTTAGATAAAAATGCTCACTTGTTTATAGCGACGAACATTGCCAGAGCTCTAGGTATGTTGTCTGAGGACGAAAATGATATTGCACCACTTTTGAAATTACTATATGGTCAAAACATTCAACCACCGACAGACAATAGGCACCCAGGCTTTGTACTGCTAACGAACAGTGACAAAACAAGTCATGCATCATTTATCATTCCATTACCGCCAGAGACAATTTGCGCTCATCAGCTCTCCAGGAAGACCTTCCAATCGATTTTAGTGACTTCTGACATAGTGAGGGATAGTTTTGTAGGAAGTGAGACCGTTCCGATACTATTCAAACATGACGTAAACACTAAACCTGGTTTTTTAGAAGTGATTGCACCTAAACAACCAGACTACAAACGCTTGAGAGAATATGTCTTTGATAGACTGAAAATAGAACTAAATGATTCTCAAGGCCGACCCATTTTGTTTCAAGGGGGTGAGATGAGCGTTACACTTCATTTTCGCAAAAAAAATTACCTGTGAGGAGAAAAAATATGTATATAAATTCAGAGTGCAATAAAAATTTGTTCATTAGAACCGTTGTCGTAGAACAGTCGACATGAACTTCGCGCGACTGAAAAGCAGTAATCCTTTAGTCAACTGGGGGCAACAATCAGGCAGCGGTATTTATTTAAACGGTGAAAATCCATATCAAAAAGGAGGGTTTCGCTCAGCTGATCAAAAAGGGAGAGGAGTTACTTATTCGAGTGGAACTGACCCGTATCAAGGAGGCGGTAATTACGGAGGGATGCGTACAGTTCAAAGAAGGCGCAATGTTGCATTATCGACTTATGGCAAAAGAATCAGTAAAACAACCAAAGGCCAGCAGCGAGGTGGTTCGTGGGTTGCAGCTCTACCCATCGCCTTACAACTACTAGAATCACTGCAGCGCGGAAAAGGACAACAAAGAGGGGGTAATATTTTTTCCAAAGCTAAGTCGCTTGTGAAAAAAGGTACAGGAGTTTACAAGAAAGGCTTAGCAGGTGTAGACAAAGTGTTCAACAGTAAAGCAGGACAGATAGCTCTGCAACTAGCCACACAAGCAGCAAATATGCCTTCCGTGAAGAATAGCAAATATGGCAGATACGCTAAGAAAGGTGTTAACGGTCTAAACAAATTGAAAGATTTTGCAGCAAAACAGAAGGGTAGTGGACGAGGGCGTTCCTTGAGACACATCGGTCAAACAGGACGCGGAATTATTTTAGGCAAAAATTCACCTTTCAAAGACATACCTTTAATAGGTGACATATTTTAGAGGCAGTAATACACTATTGTTATGCAGTCGTAAGTCAAATATCGTATCTGACGGTATATAATAAAAGAATACGTTTGACTATTCAGTCAGTTGTTCACTGTATCTTGTCTAGTACACAACGCGTTAATATGTCAAAGCGCAAATCGCCTGCTCAGTTGTATGCTGAAAGGTATTCTCATACGGGATATACTGTAGCCACTACTCACGCCCCACAGTTTGGCCCCAATGTTATCGTGCAGGATAACACGTGGGAATTAACCAGAGAAATCAAAATTTTACCGCAACCATTTGTAAATCCCGGGGGTGCTGCTAGTATAAGATCTATAAAGTTTCTTATACCACCCGTTGTAGCTGAAACATGGATTCCCTCTGAATGTAGCCTGTCTCTCAGCTATGACGTTAACAAAGCTGATGGCACGGCCTTGACACGCCCTGCGGCAGCCGCTAATGCAGAAAACGTCCACGCACGTTATGCGGGGTGGCCTAATGCAATGCTGATCGATGACATAAATGTTACCATCAACGGCTCAACTACCTTGCAAAACTTGGATAGAGACTGGCCTTTGCGCAAATACATGACTTTTATCACCAATGCTACGGATTTGACACGAAAAAGACCAGCGGCTACACAGATTTTCGACTGGGATGAAGAGTATGACTCGATTATAGATGCTACAGATAAAGTAAGGGTGGGCACTGCCACGGCTGGTGCTGAGCAAGTGCAAACTAACCTAAAGGAAAGACAAATGCAACTATCCCTTCAGCAACACCCTGCTAATATGTTCATAAAACCCCTTCCAGGAGATTTTTTTTCCATCAATCAGCTGATACCTTACAACACAGGGTTAGAAGCGGAAATTTCTTTCAAAGATCCCTCTTTCACTTTCATTTGTCGAGCTGAACACGCCACTGGGTTGGGTGCTGCAGATGCCGTTAAATTCACCATCAACAGAGAGGGAACATACTTGAAAATGAAATTGTTAACACCTAATGTGAATATTCGAGAAACGCTCGAATTTATTCTTCAAAATGCTAGCCCTAATGCACCTTATCCGTTTGCCATTCCCAAGATGAAGATGGTCACGGTACCAGAAATGTTTACCAATACCCAAGGACGAATTAGGCTGTCAGATGTGTTTACAAGACATTCCCCAGCATGTCTAGTATTCTTTGTACTTATACCAGATAACGTTCTGCGAGGCTCTTACATATCGGATCCTACCCACTTCAGACGCTACAATCTCACAAGGTTTCAGGTCTACGATGGAGGAAAACAGTTTTTTGAAGAAGGTGCACTAAACGTCAACGATGCTACAGAATTTTGGCAGTATTTCTGGAGCATGAGTGGGGCGGAAGAAGATGAACGTCAAGCTTGGTACTGGAGAAGAGAGCAAGTGTTGGATGGTGGGAAGTTTTTCATACCTGTGGACTTCAGTACAGCTAAAGATGGAGGAAAAACTACCGGCCCCTTTATGGAACACCCTGTGGACGTTGAACTAACGTTCGGAGCTCGGGAAGCTCGCCTAGGTGGAGATATCAACAATATGCGACTACTTGCTTTTTACAATACAGTAGAAAACTTGTGGCTCTCGGACCCTATCAATAAAAACTACTATCAGCCTAGAGAGCAAACAGATTATCCTGGTGCTGCAGGGAGATCGATCACTCCGGGTGGAGAGCCCTTGAGCAAGATTATGCGCACTTAAAGAAAAAAAAAGCAGAGATGCACGACACATTTCAGTTGCTTAAAGTAGGTACTAGAGACAAACACATCAGCAAGACGTTTTTGGGTGTCTTTGCAGCTGATCGTTTTCCCAAGCAGCGGCAATTACCTTGTTGTTACATCATTAACACTGATAACAGTGGTAAGCCAGGGCAACATTGGATAGCCATCTACGAAAATAGTTTTACCGATCTCAGTCAAAATATATTCTTTGACAGCTATGGTAGTGTACCTTCCGAATTGAACGCGCTCTGGAAACAATTCGACTCCTATAAACGCAGTAGCCAAGACTATCAACAAAGACATTCGACAGTTTGCGGAGATTACTGCCTTTATGTACTCAAGTTGTTCAACATGGGAAAAACTTTGGAAAATGTATTAAGTCGTTTTGACCGGTACGATAAAGAGCACAACGATGAAAGAGTTTCTGAACGCATCCATGCTGAATATCCTAGAATTTTAAATACGTCTTCACACCCTCATATAAATTGTCAAAGTTGTATTAGCAGAGAAGCAAATATCAATAAAAAAGTACGTTACTATTAAAACAGCCTCATTCTTCACTTGCCCTGGTCATGAATCCACACCCTCAATTTTATCACCCTGCGTATATTTGTATTTCAGGACAGAGTTATTCGGGCAAAACATATTTTTTACTTCAGCTTTTGAGTAATGTAGGGGCATATTTTGATAATGACGGCCGACCCTTTAGAAAGATTGTATACTGTTACGGGAGTCAATGGCAGGACATATTTGAAAAGTTCCAAGCAATAGGTGTTACGTTTCATGCGGGATTACCCAAGTCGTTTGACCAGTTGTTTGACAAAACGGAAAAACCTTGTATGCTAATCGTGGATGATCTAATGCACGAATCACAAAATAATCAATTTATGGAGGACATGTCTACAAAAGGAGTACATCACGAAGACTGCACGCTCATAACTATTGGTCAAAATCTATTTGCTCAGGGAAAGAACAGCGTGACAATACGTAGAAATATTCAGTACTACATTTTATTTAATTCGCTCTCTGACAAATTGCCCATTCAGCTTCTAGGTCAACGATTTATGAGGGCTGGTAATCACTTTATTGCCTTGTTTGACTATATAATGAGCGCTAAACTGTACAATTACCTTTTGATCGATTTACATCCCAAAGGAGCTCTGGTGAACAAAGAAATCAAGATACGCAACAATATCTTACTGGGTGAAAAGGACGAGGATGGAGAACAAGGTATAAATTGCTACGTGCACAAGGGTCGCAATCGCAAAAGTCGTTGACAGCAGACATGGATAGATTAAACGAGTACGCTCCTCTTGTGAACGAATTCGTCAACAAAAACAACATACATGTTTTGTCTATTAACAATGTAGTCAAAACAATTGCTGATGTAGTTCGAAATTATCTCTTGGGAAATGTTCCGTGTACTTGCAAAGATGTCGAAACATCTGCATGTACAAAGAAGTTATTGAGATTTCGACAATACTCTTTCCTACTAAAAATTGGGAAAAGGCGGTTCCCAATCAAAGACCGTCGAGAACTCATTATTCTTAATGCTTCGATAGTGAAACAAGTTCTACGACACGCATTACCTAAACTACAAAAACATTTCACAGCATGCTGTAAAGATCTCTGTCAAAGAAAATATAAACAAACAGTCGCTCGTTTGGTCAATGAAGAAGCATAAAAAAACTGAACACTAAAATGTACCATCACTTTTGCTGAGACGTTCATCATGACCGATTGCAAAGCTGCGAAATATTTGGACAAATTCAAATTAGTGCCTAGAGAAATGGACTGCAAAAGTGGCCGTAGCCCCTTGCCACCTAATGGTATTCAACACGGAGGCCAACCGGCCGACTCAGCTAGAACGGAAGATTTGAATCGCTTGAAATTACTTAAGTTACAAGAAAATGGCGACCTCTCTCGATTACAACAAACTCGTGACGATATGGAGCTATTTAGAAAACCTAACCTAGGGGCAGAAGGAATTAGTACTTTAATGGAGCGCGCTCAAAATCGACATCGAGCCTTGGCCCGGAAAAAAGCTGAAGGAAATGAAGATGCGGCGGAACCCATAAATGAAACGCTTGATGGTCGAATGAATCGTTTAGAAGCTTATCTACATCGGATGATACAAGCTACAGAGGGGGTGAGCAGAAACATTCTCAAACAAAAAAATATGATGCCAACACTGGGATCCACAATGGCTGAACAAATACACTCTAGCAGTAGTTATTCTAAACAGTCCCCCACAAAAGCGTCTTCGTCGTATAAAGCAAATGTATCTCCGCGTAAGGTGTCTAAGTTAGTGACGAAGCCGTATACAATAAATACTGCTGAAAGAGTCAAAACTAGACAACGTAAAGTTAAGAAAGCATCAGATTTCATGTATGGCAAAGGTTTTAATGACATTTTCAGCAATGAGAGACTTACACATTCTTTTAACATTCCCCAAGGCTGGGAAACTGTACTGTAGAGATTAGAAATTAAAAAAAAGTTTTTTTTCTCTGGATACGATACGAAAAAATAAAATAAAAAATTCTTAAGCATACATATTTAAGTCTCTTCTCCTTTACACTGAGAAACACCCGTAAGGTGAATACATCAGAGTAGGCAATTCCGGGACTGTAGTATTAAACTTAGCACCATGTACAGTTAACTCAAAGTTAACACACCTATAACCGGTAGCGCTTAGCGTAAAAACAATTTGTCTATTGAAGACTGAAAGGTCGATTCCCGATAGAAGCGTTGTAAATATTCTAAAAAAAGGAAACAATAAAAGTTTGAGATTTTCAAAATACAACCTGAATATTCTTGGTTTGTCAAACCGTATGAGAAGAAAGATCTTCTCAAGTTCAAATCCGTGTAAATGAGCGCATAGTAATGCCAGTTTTTGTCGGAAGTCTGAACTGTTCTGGATATGAAAGTATTCCCCCACTGTCTCAGTATATCCCGTAGGCTTGAACGACAGCAGTTCTTCTATACCTTGTGTGTCGCTGATTAATCGTCTCAGTTGGATAAATTGTTCCCTTGAAGCTTGTTCGACTGGATGGTTTGCTGGTGCGATCTGGAAACGCTCATCAGTAGATCTCGTCTCATTTCCCTGCTGTTCTTCGGTCCCTTCTACGTCTGTAGCCAAAGGTAAACGGCAGCGTCCACATTGATTCCAGGTCTTAGCCCAGGTATCCTGGCAGGTCTTATGACAGAAGGCTGAACAACACTCCATACGTATTACATTTGTTAGGCAAGTAAACCCTCGAAGTTTACAAAAGAAACATTCAAATTCAGCTTCAACGATCTCTGGATCGATGTTTGCTAATCGCTTGCTTCTTCTCAGAGCCATCACGCACGATGCATGAAGCTTTGCGTATACCTCAGTATATAAAAGCAGTGCTGCGGAGAGATGAAAGCTACGAAGAAGAAAAAATAAATAACAATAGTACTATTAATCAAAGTTTGCCTACAATCCTAATGAAGGTAGCGCGGTGAAGCTTCATTTAGGAGCCCTTGTAGCATGTTTTTCTTTTTGTTTTTTTCTGCGTTTTTTCCTTTGTTTGTACCAACAGATCAGAAGGGGTTTCTTTTAATACTTGCCGCGTTGCCAATCAAGGATGTGGCGTATTTTTGCTGGCTTTTATTCAAGGGTGGTCTCTTCTCAACAAAACTACATAGTTTTTTCTTTGTTCTTACTAACAGATCAGAAGGGTTTTCTGATTACTTGCCGCGTTGCCAATAAATGATGCGGCGTATTTTTGCAGGCGTTTAATCAAGGGTGGCCTTAACTCAACAAAACTACTTAGTTTTTCTTTGTTCTAACTAACAGATCACAAGGGTTTTTGAATACTTGCCGCGTTGCCAATCAAGGATGCGTCGTATTTTTGCTGGCGTTTATTTAAGGGTGGTCTCTTCTCAACAAAACTACATAGTTTTTTCTTTGTTCTAACTAACAGATCACAAGGGTTTTTGAATACTTGCTGCATTGCCAATCAAGGACGCGTCGTATTTTTGCTGGCGTTTATTTTAGGGTGGTACTCACTCAAGAACTGAACTACATAGAAAAACGTACTTGGCTAACGAACTTTCCTAGCAAAGATTTACAAGAAGCAAGGTCAACTGAAATTTCTTTTATCAACGTGAATTGAGAAAGATGGTACGATTGCATATTTTTCACTAGTAGGCGACTTGGTTTTAACGGCATTTTTTTTCTTTACTTAATTCTATTTTAGGTCCAAGATCATGGAAGTAAAGTTTGATTCCGAAAGTATTCAAGAAATTCTTCAGGTCATCGTACCATTGAGAGAAAACATTCCATGCTCCCTAATAGTGAAGGATGTTGCAAAGCGAAAAGACTCTTCGCCTCGCAATGATGGTCAATATAAGCATATTTTTGACAAACTTTTTGTTACGGTTGAAATGGAACTTGTAAAGCTTGCTATAGCGTCGCCTGGCTTCACGATTTGCTTTGAACAAGCCTACAACCACTTCCACGCGGACAGAAACTTAAAATCCTCCATTAGGAGAAACTTGCGGAACAGCGTCTTTTTTGAAACTCAACATTGTAATGTTTTTTTCCTTAAGCCGCAATACATTCATTACTTTATTGATTTCTAAAGCGAAAAATTTTTGGTTCTTTTACGAAACGTTTGAGTGAAAATCTTGTTACTTATTGTTTGTTTTTGAAACTTGTTGTCTGTTTTTTAAGAATTTATAATGAAATTAGTTAGTAAATTTATAAATAATGTGAGCATATTTAGTATGAAAATGTAATATCGGACAACACTGAAATGCGATTAACTCATTTATTAAAATATGCCTCAAATATTTTTTTTTTCACATTAACAATACTGATGCAATCCACAAACAAAAAAAAATTAAACTGGTTTCTTGTAACCGTAGGGATAAGTCTTATAGCCTTCATTCACTTTGAGAACGCGCTTATCAAACACAAGCGAATAGTTCTTTTTTACAACGCGCGAATGCAAATTAAATCCATCATCGCGCGCGATATAAAAGAATGGCACTTTTATTTGCCTGCCTGAGAGGCCGTTTGCTCTCAGCTCTTCTTTGGATAGAACAAGGTCTACCATGACTTCGTGATTGACAACTTTCTTAGCACTCAGTTTTTTTACGCTCAGTCCCCGCACTTTTGTAATGTTTTCAACATGTTCGCGGGTTTCGCTGTTGATCACTTTACACGAGTAATTTTTCGCTCCACCACTCACGAACTCGCTTATGTGTTGACCGGGTTGCAATTCCGAGGTCAGTTCACCCAGGTAATCGCCTGTAGGAGGGTTCCATCCATTGGCGTCAAATCGAAAAATGACTGAATCAGTATCACAGTAATAAGCACGATCTTGCAATTTATCGAGAAGCTCTCGATGCAATTTCAATCGCGCCCACATTGTGGTGAAGAGAGCCACAACAACATTTGTTTTGTTCCCGGTGCTGACGAAATCTCTCTTGTGAACCGATTTGACTAAGAGATGTTCGTAATTAATCAGCCTAGCCGTTACTTTGCATGAGTCATTCATTAGCAATTCATGGAAGCGTGCAGCGTCCTGGACAATTTCAGTTTCGGCTTTGTTCGGGTCTTGACCAAAATAGCCCCAAGCATTGTTCAGTTCTAGTTTAGCTCCAGCGCGCGCGGAAGGATTCTTCTTTATTTCGTCATAGTCTAATTCAATTCCTTCTCTTTCTTTGTAATTTGCAATGTACTGATTCTTGAGCTCTTCAGTAGTACACCATGCAGGAAAATCCGACGATTGTTGCTTAATCTTGAGAAAAGCGTCTATGTAACTTTTGAAGAGTCCATTCACACGATCTGGATAGTGCCACACCTCATGAATTTTGACTATTTTGTATCCTTTTTCTACAGAATAGTAGATTTCAGGAGTGGCCCATGTCCCTCTCAACATACGCTGCTCCTCGGTATGCTTGCATTCGTTCAAGTTCTGCTCTTTAGCGCATTGAGCGCAAAGAGTGAACATCAGTTTGTGGCCGTTTTTCTTTAATGGTATGCGAATAGGGATCACTGGGTGGAAAACGTCTTGCGGTGCTAGCAAATCGCATTTCATGAGGCCAAAATAAGCATCCTTCTCGTAGTGAAAATCTTGAGTGTAGATCAAAGGGTGGCCTTTGGGATAATCTTCATACTTGTTCACAAAAGGATAGAGCGAGGTGAAATCGTAATAATGCATTTCTTCGTTTGTCACGTATAGCCTCACAGCTTCTGTTCGTCCGCCAAAAAATGCATCTCGAGGGTTGAGTGGTTCGTGCTGAAACTCTACCTCACGTTCTTTAGCCATCCAGTCTCTTATCCCTTCGGTGTTGTTTTTTATCATTTCCCGGACTTCGCACTCCCAAACAACCTGAACGTCAAACCCTGCCTCTCGGAACCTACGCAGTTGCGTTTGACTCTGATCGAAAAGTACCCCCATAGAAACTCCTTTCACTTGGTTGATCGTGTGAGCTTGGAAGCATTTGTTGTGTCCATGCCAAAAACAACCATGGACTTGAATGATGGTTTTTGTCACTGGATCGTAACCATCAACTTTTGCATTGACTTTATTGATGCGAATTCTCTTTTCACCATCACCGTGCTTGCTCATGTACAATAGATCACCGCCAAATTCTGTTTCATCGCCACTTTAGGTAAAGCCTGCCCAAGGCGCTCTGTTGATCTTTGGGTCGATAACCATAAGGGGGAATTATTCCAATTGTGTTTTCGTCCATAAAAACACGACGATAAATCAGATTGGAAGTACTAGCCATAGTGCATGCTTCTGTCCACGGGTCTATGTCAAACTTCTCCAAGTATTCAGCACGATACTTCTCTCCGGCTAAGCGCAAAAGTTTTACATCTTGGCGGCAATATTTCAGTTGTTCGGCCTTGAAATTGTACACGTACGTTCCTTGTTCGTATGCGTCACTGATTTCTTTGTGCCAGGCTTTGAATTCTTTGTATTTCTTTTCATCCATGGTCAGTTCGGGAGAGAAGTACTCTTCTGCGGGTGGCGCTCCTACATAGTTTTGATTTTGTCTAGTGTTGAACTTGTGTGGGAAGAATCCCTTCTCTTCCTCAAGGTCAAAACGGCTGGGGAGGTTAGACAGCGCTGTGGGCCAGTACTTGTAGCTATCCTTAAAGGACAAATTAAACGCGTTCATTGTTATCACACGTGCTCCGTCAAAGAGTACCTCAGGTAATTTACCTCTGTTGTCCACGATCCATTTCAAAATGAAAAAAATATCGAAGCCTCCCATATTGTGAGCTATCACTGTCAAAGGTTGAGCGTTTTCCTCGCAATGTTCAAATAGCCACTCGCAATAATCAGTCATGCATCCGATTCCTTCAAAACAAACTTCCTCTGCAGTATCTCCAAATTGAGCGACGACACAGATGGGCTCATTGATAGTTTCACCATTCTCTACCATGGATTCCACATCAAAGAACAAAAGCCTACCCATTTTTCTGTCGCGCTTTTTTCGCTGGTTGTCAGTTAATTTAGCTTGTTGAATGTAGCATTTGTGAGTGTAAATATCAACAGTTTCCTGGCAGTTTTTGCATTTGGACTTGAAACAAACGTGTTCTTTTTGTAGATCTTTTGAAACGTCCAAATAACACACTTTACACTTTTTCCACTTTTGACACGTGGAGAGCGATGTGTCATCAGTATACTGTCGATGGCGATCGTAACAGTCTTTGCCCTTGAAATAGCGAAGGCAAAATTCACACTTTATCACCTCTGAACTCGGCTCGCAAAAGTCTTTACACTGCATGCATTTACGCGTTTCGCAAACGTGTGGGCGGGCCTTGTAAGCGCGATCGCATTTCGTGCAATAAAAGCTGTGACCGAGAAAGGCGTTGTCCTTAGTAATCACATCAAAATGCTCATCGTGATAATATAGCGACAAAATGCGCTCAGTTTCAGTAGGGTTGACTTTAAGGCTAAGCATGTTTTGTCTTGCTTTGTTGTAGACTCTAACCTGGAAATCCCGAAATTCAGGTAAACGAGCTAATTGTTCAATTTCTTTTAGTCCGCATTTGCCGTGGCGCAGTCCAGCCCTTGTGAGCAGACCTCTGGCTTTTCGCACGAGCTTCCTCACGGAACTTTTGCGCTTGATGTTGTTGGCTCTAAAATTTGACTTCGTCAATCTATCTTTAGCGACTAACAAGGCCACAGGCCCGCAAAACGGGTTTACTTCTTGTGGAATGGTAATGACGGATCTCTTATTCAGAAGCATGTTTTCCGTAGTTTTAAAAAACTGCTTGCGCCTATTGACCTCGTTACTTCCCCCGCCGTGGGGAATTCGAACGTGTTCAACGTCTATAATAAAAGTTCCGTCACTGACGTCCAATTCTGTGTGAGATTGAAGTACTTTTTCCACTTCGTTGAGTAGATCGTTGGCAGTGAGATGTACAATTTCTTGAAAAGGAATGATAATCGGTGAATCCAAAGATCGCGAACTAATAATGAATTGCACCTGATCCCTCGGACTTGAAGCATTTCTCAGTTCTTCGACGATTGACTCTAAAAGTACAAAGATTTGTCCAATTGTTTCTGCGTCTGTAGGTAGTTCTTCTACTCTAGGCATAATGTTAAATCGCATCGACATCAAATTAAATTTTGCGTTCATCGAATTGATAGAACTGCGCAAATCTAGCACCCTGCTATTAGCAAACGTAGGGCGCGTACCGCCAAACTGAATGGCCCACTGTTGCAAAAAGTCCAGATTCATTCCGAAGGATATAGTGAGCCTCGTATATTTGTTGAGTTGCAAAAATGATCAGTCTATCAAAACCATTCAAAAGCATAGGCTTTTATATGAGATAAAGTACATGTACGCGTTAAATTTAATTACTTATAAACAACAGAATCACTCTTTCTTAAGATGACAACAATTACATCATTCATCATGTGCGTTTGACGATATGAATCAAAGACGTGCCGCGTATCCGTTAACCATCCAAGGATTTCCATAACGCCTCTGATGTATTAGGCGTGCTTGCTCAATGTTACGCATATCGTTGCTTATTTTCCCACTACCATCCTGCACAAAACGTCTTGGTATTTTTCTTTTACGACTCGAGCGTCTAACAGTCGCAGGGGAAGTTCGTGCTAGAGTTTTGTTGGTGGTATCAACAAATACTGTAGACTCTTTTCTTTTGCTGCGTTTTTGTTTTGTCTTTTTGTTTGGTGTTTTTCTTTTCTGTACAAAAAGCGATGCTATCAGCTTACTCAATGGATTTGGCCCGTGCGTAACATATTTGCATCCAGCATCCTTATGTGATCTTTTTTCTGGCCCGTGTACCGATAAGTGACAGCCCGCTCGCGCGTGAATGGAACCTGGGCGTGGTTCATGTGTTCTAGCTCGTCGAACCTTAAGCATGTTTGTTGTTTCGTGCTCTCGTTCATATGAATTACAACTCAATAAAACAGACTATTTTATAACTCAACATCTTTTATTTTGACACACAGAAACTAAGTCTTACTACATCATCTTTTCCTCTGCTTTGTGCTCATTGATATTCAGGAAAAAAACAATGTTCTAAAATAAACTTGTAATTTTTTCATCAATGTCACTCATTGCTCATCGTTGTTTACTTTTTCGAAGATGTAGTTTTGCTGCTAATCTTACTCTTCAAGGCTGAATTCCCATTGCTACTAGCTTTTCGCTTTTTACCAGCTAAACGATCTTGCTCCTCTTGACATTTCAGCGATTTGACAACTAGATTTTTAGACCTAATGGCTTGAGCCTTTTCCACAATGATTTGAGCCTGGTAATTTTTATAATCGTTTCGTGCCTTGGCCAAATTAGCTATGTCTCCAAAGAGACCATCGGAACACTTAACAAAACTACTATCTTCTCTGTAAGTGAAAGGATTTCTGCCTGCTCTGACAGCACATTTGAAGACGGGACGGTCAGCAAACTTTTCTGAAGACGATTTGCAGAAGCTAAGAGCCATTGGTATGTTGTGCTTCTGACAACGAGGAGGTATTCCCTTCTTGGTGTGCAAATAGTTGGGATGCACAGCTTTGCTCATTTCACGTAACGCCAAGTATGTCGCAGGCGTTGTAAATGGTGGCGTGCAAACTGAAGCCCCAGCGGAACAAAACAGCATTTGTTGGCCATTTTTGGTGACAATTTTCATGTCGCTCTTGCATAGGAAACATGGTAATAACTCTTCTACTTCCCCTTCCTCCAGATCATGTTCTTCTTCCACATAATCTTCTCCTTCATAGATTTCGTTTTTCTCTCCTTCTCCGTCTCCCTCGTCTTCCTTTCCTTTCTCTTCTGGCTGGACTTCTTCTTGTTCTTCTACATCGCTTGCGACGTAATCGATTTCCTGTTCGCCAACTGCTTCTAATTCGTCGCACTCTTCTGGATTTTCTACACTTTCGTAGTCGATGAAGGGGTTCTTGGCTGCTTCCAGTGCTTTTGCTTTGGTCTTACTCCTTTCAATTGGTATTGTTTCACAATCGTCATCGCTGTCTTCTACGATCATCGGTTTTTTAACTGAGTTTTTTGAGACCTTTTTGATTTTCTCTTGCGAACTCATTCTTTTAGCCTTGAGTAATTCTAGCTGTTTTTGTCTGGATAGGTTTGAAAGCCTCCTCAGCATAGTGTGGTGAAATATACACTGATGAATCCTTATTTATAACATCAAAGAATCAAAGTTTTCCCTTACTCACAATCAAAGCATTGCATGGTGCCTTCTTTTGAACTCTGCCGCCAATTACGTTAATCCCTGATTGTTTTTGTCGACCAGCAGGCTATACAGTGATTTTTCCTGTAGACTCAATCTTAACCTTTGGGCCGGTATTTTTCTCTCTTTTTTTGTTTTTTGTTTGTTTGCGTAAGTAGATTTCAAGTCTTCCTCAGCATCATGTGGTAAAGTTATACACTGAGGAATCCCTTTTATAACATCAGCGAGTCAGTGTATTCCTGCGAAAAAACTTTCTGTCAATCAAAGCAATGCCTCTCGCCTTCTTTTGAACTCTGCCGCCAATTACGTTAATCCATGATTGCTATTTTGTCATACGGCAGACCATACACATTTTTATCCTGAAGCGAAAAAGTTACACAAAACTAATTACTTTTTCAACTATAGGAAAAATGTCCGGCGCATGGATCAAAGATAAATGATCAGTGCGACGCAAATTCTCCACGAGTGACCGAGCAATACATATATTACATTATAAAATTTACATTATAAAATTTAAAAACGCAGCCAAACACATTATCCCCCAAACAAAAAAAAAAAAGTCGTGCAATGGCCATGGCAAATGAAAATATCGTGGACGTTTTGACTGAGTACGAAGACGGTGCACTAATTTACAGGTGTACCTTAAACGGAAAAACAAAGACAGCCAAATACGTAGGCATGAAACTGTGGCTAATTGAAAATGATGCACCGGTCGGGATGGTGAAAATGTTAAAGGGACTTCACTGGGTACTTGAACTCTCGATAGTCGAGCAAGCCTTTCACCTGAAAGATTCGGTAAGTTTATAGAAAATCATGTCGTCTCGCAAAAGTTAAGTTTTCGATTTTTAATTTTGTTGTTTGATTTCTTTTCAGAGATGGTTTGAAGGTGTCAAGAGGAACATCAAAACAAACTGAAGAAGTTAGCCTCGACAAATCTAACCGAAAAGAAAAAATCAGTACAAGTTCAAGGCAACCATGATGTCAAGAAACAATTTTATCAAATTTTGTAAAGTGAAAAAAAAAAAGCAAAATAAAGTTTGTCTCTTTTCTGTAAAGTAATTTGAAAATAAAAACTATTCATTCTGATTATTTTCCTGGTTGTTAAATGAACGTGTGCGAATGTGTGGCTTGTGCCTTCGAGAGGTGTTGTGTTAAAACAGATGTGTATAAAGCACAAACAATCGAACGAAGGACATACATCCGTAAAATACAGGAAATAGTCGTGCTCGCATTGCGTATTACCGAGTTTAATTTTACGTTGACACACTCATTCCGCAAACACATGTTCAAAATAATCGGTTTTACACCTGTTTAATGAATTGCACACACGAGAAATTACATTAACTGCACTTCAAACGTATCAAAACGCTAAGTAACAACAGTAAGGCACTCATATCGTTTGAATCAAAATACACTTTCTTCGAGATGTTCTGTTTCAGATCTATCAGATTAATTTCACACAAAACAAATGTTCAGGACTTGATCGATGAGGCTAAATGTTTTGAAATAGGATGTGATAATTAAATTACAGTTCAGATGTTTTTGGCTTAGTCAATGAAGACTTAGATGCCATTGAATAGATCGTCAAAATTAGGCTGAAAATCCATCTGATGCGTCAGTTGCTCTTCCAGTATGAGGTTTTGCTGGGTCGGCTGGTGCTCTGGAAGCAAAGCTTGAAAATCTACCTGACTTAGCTGCTGGTCTGGCTGAGTTACTACTGCTGTTGTTGTTTTTGCTGTTGTCGCTTGCTTAGGCTTTTTTGCGCGGGGTTTTTTTATTTTGAGCGGCTTCACTTTGGGCGTGTTGTGCTCCTCGACTGCAACTGAAGATTGGGGCGACTTTGATGCTTGCTGCGAAGCTTGCTTGCGTTTTTTATTTTCTGTAGGTACCTCTTTTTCGCCAACTTCTTTAGAAGGTTGAGTTTTCTTCGTTTTTCCCTTAGGTATTTCACCTTCTAAGAACTCTAGCCACCTTGCGTTGGCTTCCTCCAGTTGTTGGCTTTTCTTTCGGGCCAAATGATTCCTCAGTTGAACATCTGTAAACTTGTACTCAACCCTTGCAAAACCAGGAGGAACTGTAAACGGTGCTTGGCGAATATTGACGCATATTTCACGGAACCCCTCGTAACTCCTCTTGACATCGCCCATCACACGCCCAAGATGAGACAGCACGTTAGCCTTGATCACTTCATTGACACATCTCGATGTGGTAGCATGAGCTATTAGACCCAGACAGAAATTCATTTGATGGTTCAACAAATCTAACCACTTTCGATCCATCTTTTCCTCTTCTGTTTCAACATTCGCAGTCTGTACTTGTTCTACTGGTGGAACAGTATTAACTACAAACGCCATGGGTGTACTTTGATACGTTTGTGTGGCTTGTGAGTTGATAGTTGTTTGAGCAGCCATGACGAGTTCTATAATGAGAAAACAACTGGGGAACTGTACTCTTGAAATGCGCGCCACACGTCGTCGGATAAATCAAAAGCTTAAAAAACTGTCAGTCAAAAGTTGTACACCAAAAGAAGTCGCCGGATAAATCAAAAAGAAGTCCCGTCGGATGGATCAAAAGGCATGACTTCAATTAAATATGTTCAACAAAAGAAGTCATCGGATAAATCGAAAAGTAGTACCGTCGGATGGATCATAAGGCATGATTTCAATTAAACGATAAGCGAAAAAAAGGATGGGTAGTCACTTTAGCCTATGATTATTGTTAAAATAATAGAGTTGTAGATGTCAATGAAGAGTTGGTCATTGAGGCGTGAAACCTGAATAGAACTCCTGAGATATCAAACATTTATCAAAACTATAAATATGTTCACTATTTACGATAGATTAGCAATTTTTCACAAGATCTGCAGTACAACCTCTTACACAATAATGGAACCCCAAGATGAAACCGTGTTCAAAAAACCAGAGGAGCCTCGTCCAAAAACTCCTACTCCGTACGAGGAAGATAGCGAACGACCTGCCAAAGTGCGAAAAGTCTATGGTGAAAAACCTGAAAAAATGATGAGCGTTTTAAGAAAAAAACAAAGCAATTCCTTCCTTGGTAACATGGTGGCTTTACACGACGCGCGATCTTCTCCAGATGTCTTTTGGTGGGAAGGTGACATTTTGGTACCAGCGTCGTATAACAACTCAAAGTTTCTAATGGTAGAAGACACGTGCTTCCCTCCCCAATACACGTCAGAAGACAAGCAAGAGCAACTTGTAAACTGGGGAAAATTTGCCGTAAGATACAACCCGTATTTTAAGCTGGATAGTCTTGATGATCAAACTGTAGAAGTGGTACTTGTACGACAAAGTATACATGTGGCTCCACATGCAAGGCTATCGCTGGCTTTCATGGATACCAGATTCCCTCAAGTAATTGAGCTCCTGAAGAGAAGTTACAAGCCTTCGGAACATTTTGATGGCAAGACTTTAAAACTTTTAACTCATCCATACAATAGAATAAGTGACGGGTATTCTAGAAACCCATACATGTTAAGTAAGGAATATGTCACTGGCATGATTAAATATCTGATTGAAAATGGTTTAGTTATGATCGAGGGGCAAGAAGTTAGTACCGATCATTTTTATTCCGTTACTATCAAAGGTAGGAAAATGTTGTGTGAAGGTATCGGAAGGATAATCCAGTTCAATTGCTCCAAGAAAAGAGAACACTACACATTGTTCATTTCCAAATTTTTTACTGGAAGGGCTTGGAACGATATGTGTATAAACCCTAATTGTAAAAACAAAGTGATCCGTGACAATGAATACGCTTTACTTCATGACCTTGGATTAGACCGAGAGAATGCCTTCAACAATGGCTTCTCCATTTGTGGGAAATGTGCTAGAGATAAATTCTTTGATCAAAATCCTAATCAAGGTATTTGCTGTGATTATGATGAAAAAACAATTTGAAGAATCCTTGTAGGAGAACAAGTAATTCTATGAACAAACCTGACAAGGTTGTTGAGTTGTATTGTGTGTGACTGTAGGAAAAAAAAAAAAAAAAAAAACCTTCAGCGAGTGTAAAAGATATATTTGTGTAATAAAAACATAAAAACACAGCCAGTATAAAGTCGCGGCTCATTGGGTGTAAAAAATGCAATGTTTGAATAATAAAAACATAAACGGCTCATTGCGTGAGTGTACAATGTTTGAATAACAAAAACATAAACGGCTCATTGCGCTTGCGTAGCTCTAATGTTCCTATTTCTCTACTTTTCACTCATTCTCTCCTATTCCATCCATCCTCTGCCGCCGCCATCTTGTATACATTAGCCATTCACTTTTGTCCCACTTTTTCTCCATACATTTCCTTTACCAAATGAAAAAATGGGAAATTGAGCCTATAAGTACCCCTTTAACTACTGAACTCAACAGAAAGAAGGAGGAGGAATACCAGGAAACGATCGCCGCCATGCAAAGACGCATCAAAGAACTTGAAGGTATGTAGCATTTTTTGCACGGTTTATTGTCCACGCTACTGGTCCCATTTGTCCGAGAGTATCTCTGAATTATGCACTGGGATCATGTTTGTCATGATTTGGCGCGGTTTGGTGTCAGACTATCATTATATTTCGATGCTTCGACTATATTTTCGCCTGCTGACAGGCGCTAGAAAGGGAAGGGAGAACGTCAGCAGGAATCGGATGCGGGGAAAAGGTGTGAACATTGTTAAGAAATCAAAAGTTTTGAAATTCAGCGTTGTTTAACAGGAAAATATTTCTTTTCATTTTATTACATCCATCTTTCTACTTTGAAAAAGTTGCGCGCGATGTTTCTGGGGTGGACGTACCTTGCAACATCGCTCAACGGGGGAGTCATAAGGGCTGTCCAAAAAACCGCAAAACCGCATGAAAAAGTCTAAATGCAAAACCGCGCATGAATGCGTTACTGAAAACAGTTATGCACGAAAACCGAAAACCGCATAGTCTTGTTAAACTGCAAAAGCGCAAGTTAAAAGAAATTGTTTGCAAAACCGCATTAAAAATAATGCAAAAACCGGATTACTGCAAATCCTTATGCCCCTCCTCCTCAAAACTCCAAATGCTGCATTTTCTTTTCACCGCAGAATGGTTGCACGCCAAAATGGAGCGCAAAGTATCCGCACTAGAAAGACAGAGTATTCAGTAGAGATGTACACAGGCTGCAACTTCGTTGTGAACGATGCGAAGACGCGTAGTAGAACAGAGATTCTCGAGGGGCGTGTAGATACCACATACGCACGTACGCATGTGTATACAGCTGAAATTTGAAAATTTCTTTTCAATCTTACGAAAATACTCGAGTCAAATTGGATTCAGTCGGCATATTATCGATAATGACAAATTGCTCCAAATGGTAGCCCAGTGGGGATAACAGAGATAGACGAGCAGGGGGAGGGTTGGTAAATTTTCCGACTTTTGCAACTTTGTCTTTCTGTGCAACGCGCGCGAAAGTTTGACCAAGCGCTTTCGCGTTAAAATGCTTCCGTGGTCAACTGAAAAAAAAAACTGATTCTGCCCAAACGGTTTCACTATAAAATTGTTTTGTGCCTAATGGCGGCTTTATTTTGCTGATTGAATGACGCGTCACAAAAAAGTGAAATTCTGACTAAGCGCTAAGCGCTTCGCTGTGGATTATAAGGGCGGCTTCATTTTTCCTTTCCAGTGATTCGCTGTTTGTTATAATGGCGGATTTTCTTTGGACTAATTATTTGTGTACCAAGCGCGCGAAAGTTCGAACACTGTTCTGACCAAGCGCTTTCGCGTTAAAATGTTTCTGTGGTCTTTGAACTGCTTCTGCCGAAGCGTATTCACTATGAAATGATTTTGTGACTCAAATTTTGTAATAATGCCGGCTTTATTTCGCTGATTGAGTGACGCGCCCCCAAAAAAGTGAAATTCTCACTAAGCGCTTATCGCTTATATGGATCCGACCCAAAGTTCGATATACTTTTTCAAATACAAAAACATGCGTTGAAAACATGGCAACGTTAAGCGTATCAGGTATTTTTAATCGATAATTTCATAATTTCATTCGAACATAATATCGTACAGGCAACTGAAAATGCAATATTTTTTTGTAGAGTCGGTTAGCAAGGGCAAGAGTAAACAAAAATCAGCTGCAACTGAAGTGGACACTGACGATGGCCAAAAGTCTGATACTGACATGGGGGAGGACGATTCTATGGAGGACGGTAATTGGGGAAAGGAAACAAAAGACGATGAAGACAATGAAGACGATGAAGATGATGAAGACGATGAAGACGATGAAGACGATGAAGACGATGAAGACGATGAAGACGATGAAGACGATGAAGAGGGAGCTGAGCTTGCTCAGAAAAAGACTAAAGGTTAGTTCGTGTGCATGACTGAACAATAACTGGAACATAGCTGATTTATATACAAGTCGAATCCAATGACACTTTCCCTCGGGTATTTGACTTGCTATTAAGGTTACTGTCAACAAAATATGGTCATAATTTTCCCAAAAAAAAATTGGGGCTCTTTAGTTCGACAAAAATTACAAAATCTTAAAAACAACGCGAGATATGCTAGAAAGAGTGTTTTATGGGAACTGGCGAAGGACAGCAAAATGTGTCATAATCCTAGTTTGGAACCGGCATCCTGTTGACAATTTCGCGCGCAAAACTCCATGCGAATCTCGAATTTGCATGCCCAGGGGGAGGACTCTCTAATACAAATGACGGGGTTGATCGTCGTTCATTTTAAATTTACCCTCCTCAAGTGAACCAATCTGGGCTACTGGGCGTGGCTCTATGTTTTTGGACCCTTAAAGATACCAGTTTTTAGCTGTAGGTATCTTGATTTCCTTTCTTATCGCTTTACACAACCAAAACAGAATGACAGTGGTTTCTTTATTGATATTTATTCGCAAGCAACCTAAAAAGATAGCCTGAGAGCTAGAAACGTGAGATTTTTCTCCTAGAAACCGTAAGCGAGATAGCAATCCCTGATTTTACCCCTAAGACATGTTGACCAAACATGACCTTATCCCTGGGAATTGATATTTTCCTTATAAAATGTCGTAGTCAAAACCCATTGTGGGGTCAGAGAATTACCATATAACATTTCAAACATTTGCAAATTATTTCAGAAACAAAAAAGGTTACATTCACCGATGACTGAAATTAAACTACTCCATTTTCTTTCAGAATTA